>JAAGNO010020571.1:0-56410 GCA_033439905.1 Ceryle rudis | reverse complement strand
TAACTTCAGACAGTGCAGTTAGTTAGAAGAACTGAACTGAAAAGTAAAATCACTGAACAGAATTAATTCTGTTCTCACTCAAACCAGGACAGCCATCAAGGTATTGGTCTAATTCTGATGCTCTCTTTGAAACTGACATATGATCTGAAAATTATTTTTAAGTATCTACAATAACCTTGATTATGGCTTTTAGACCTTTATAATCTAATTTCGTTTTGTCTGCCTTCATGACAACCAGCAAGTAAATATTTCTGCTTGTTAAATATAAGTCTATATGGAAAGGAGCATGCTTTTCATTTAAGCTAGCTGCCTATTTCCCCTCCATGATGTAGTATAAACTTAATGGATGTCTGTAACTGAGCAGGAATCATTTGCCATTTTTTAAGTATATCTTGGGAGAAGAATCAGTGGCTGTGGTTGTTCTTTTAAATGGGAAAAGTAAAACTTGTTCACAGATCTGATTTTATGACCCTTTACTATATGACTGGTCTAATACCAAAGAAAGTCTTCACCATGTAACTGGGGAAAAGAATACTGACCATGAGTTCTTGTGTGACAGAGAACATGGCTTTTGTCTTTGTAATTCCATACCTCAAAAGACAGATGTCTTTGAATTCCTGAGCCTGAAATACTGCTTATGTCCCCTGTATATTAGATAAGAACCTCTCATAGGATTTGTATCAGGTGGGAAACATCAGAGAAGAATATAAGTTAGGATAGAGAAGTAAGCCTTGGGTCAGGTTTTTGTCCTGGGAGAAGAACATCAGCTGTTGTTAGAGGCTCACCACTTTGAACTCTATTTGAAATGGCTTAGTTACTGATTTAAAACTAGAGATGAACAGCATACAGTCAAATGGTAGCTACAGCTACTGCTTTAGCAGTGTATTTCTCAGATTCAGTTTATTCCATTGCTAGGAGGGTGACAGGCCATTTTTTTCTTTTTCTAAAGCCTTCTCGAAGCCTTTTGTTTATTGCTAGGTGAACCTGCTTTGGCAGAAGTTTAGACTAGGTGATCTCTAGAGGTCCTTTCTAACCCCTACTATTCCATGGTTCTGTTAGATGCTGTTTTGAAGTTGTTCTGTAGCTTGCTTTTTTTGTATTCAATGTGCCATTATTTGTGAAATTGGTGATACTTGGTTTGCTTTATAAAATCCAGTTGGAGGATTATTTTTATGTTTATATGGACTAGAATCAAATTGGCAACAACCTTAGAGTATGTTTTCCTAATTTGGTTTTACTACAGATTCTGCAGATGAGGACGTGTACCTTGTACTTGGAATGCTCAATTCGGAGAGCAAAAAAGGCTCGGGACGCTTTCTTTGGTGTCACACAATTCCTTTTTTTTAAATAGCTACTTAAGACAATTTACCAAGTACAAGACTCGTGTGTTGTAACATCAGACCTGATAGCAGAAGAGTGATATGGAGAGACCATAAACTGTTACGCAAGCGTAAAGCTCCCTAATAAATGAGAAACAATCAAAAATCCTGGTAGTATCTCATAGCTGAACTAAAGGAGTACTTGCACAGTGTTAGCATTTATACTGTCCATGCAAGACCTCTATTTCTAGATGACTGTTGAAGAAATTGTCTTCTCTACCAAATTTTTATAAACCTAGAGTCTCAGTAGTGTTATATTCCCTGTCAGAACAGGTAATTTCGAGAGTCATAATTAGAACATAGCATAATACTCAAACAGAAGAGCTATGTAAATTCTGGTATTTGTCAGTTGATTTGACTTAGCCAGGTGCTTTCTCTCTACATTTTTTTTAAGAGTACCTCAAGTTACATTATGTTCAGTTTCCTATAGAACTACATGGCTTCATTTGTGTAATGTTAGTGGCACCTTAATCAAAGACCGTTAAACCTGGATGAAGACAGACAGTAGAACTAGACTAAAAAGTAACCAGTTGAGTTGCTGCAGTGTTTGGGGAAGTTTGTTGAAATTTGTATTAAAATAAGAGTGGGAGAGACAGTTCAAAGGTGGCATAACTGGTGAGCAGACTGTTGGTGTCTGTGTAATAGTGGGGATCCTCGGCACTTCATGGCAGTCACTGTAGCAGAGGGGTAATGTGAAGTTTGGATTATCTGGGAGAAAGTCCTAAAGTTTTACCCTAAAGAGGGAGGTAGGGTGCAGAATCTTAACTGTAATCTTCTCCTCCTTGCATTGCACTTTCTTTTTATCTCTCCTGTCAGAATAAGCTCTGTATGCTGTGTGTGTTGAGATAAGGGAAATGGCAGAAGTAAGGATTGCTTAAGTGCTTTTTGTGACCTAGTAACAAACTCCTAAACCAGAACTAGATTAACATGACTTCGCAGGCTTAGTGGGTACTGGTGTGTCAGAGACCTGGTGACTGACTGCTCAGGATCAGTCATGGCAGAATTGTCTCCAATTCTTTTTGGATGAAGGTTGCTGTAATTTTCACATCCAGTCACTAAGACTTTCATGGGGCAGTCATTTTTAGTGTGATCAGAAGTTGTGGTATCTGAGCTGCTGACTTCCTTTGAAAAGTACTATGGGATCTTGCAACTGAAGAATGTATTCTTTGCTTCATAAAGTGCGAGGTATTCTTTCAAGTCTGTAGGACAACTGAGTCTAGTATGGGTGAGTGTGGTGGGTTGACACTGGCTGGATACCAGGTACCCACCTAACTACACGCTATCACTCCCCCTTCTCAGCAGGATGGGAGAGAAAATACTACAGAAGGTTTGTGGATTGAAATAAGGAAAGGGAGAGATCACTCAGCAATTACCATTATGGGCAAAAAGGCCTTGATTTGGGGAAAAATCATTTTAATTTATTACCAATCAGATCAATAGGATGATGAGAAACAAAAGCCAAATCTTAAAACACACACCCACCCCTTTTTCCCAAGCTTAACTTTATTCCTGATTTTTCTCTACTCTCTTCCTGCCCAACAGCACAGGGGGAAGGGGAATGGGGGTTGTGGTCAATTCATCATGTGCTGTGTTTGTTGCTTCTTCCTCCTCAGGGGGAGGACTCCTCACAGTCTCTATCCACTGTTGCTCCAGTGTAGGGTCCCTCTCATGCGAGAGAGTCCTCAGTGATTTCTTTAACACGAGTCCTTCCCATGGGCTTCAGTTATTTACAAAATGCTCCAGTGTGGGTCCCTTCCACAAGTTGCAGTTGTTCAGAAACAGACTGCTCCCGTGTGTGTTCCCTGTGGTGTCACAAGTCCTGCCAGCAAATGTGCTCCAGCGTGGGCTTCTCTCCAAGGGTCCACAGGTCCTGCCAGAAGCCTGCTTCGGCATGGGCTTCCCACAGTGTCACAGCCTTCTTCCAGCATCCACCTTCTCCATCCTAGGGTCCTCCATGGGTTACAGGACAGCCTGCCTCACTATGGTCTTCAGTGTGGTCTGCAGGGGAATTCTCTGCTCTGGCACCTGGACCACCTCCTCCTCTTCCTTCTTCCCTGACCTTGGTGTCTACAGAGTTGTTTTTCTCTACATATTTGCACTCCTCTCTTTGGCTACAGTTTCTCTTGCACAGTAATTTTTTCCCCTTCTTAAATATGTTATCCCAGAGGCACTACCGCCATCACTGGTGGGCTTGGCCTTGGCCAGCAGTGGGTCCATCTTGGAGCTGGCTGGCATTGGCTCTGTTGACACTGGGGAAGCTTCTAGAGGCTTCTCACAGAAGCCATCTCTGTAGCCCCTCCTGCTACCAAAACCTTGCCATGCAAAGCTAATACAGAGAGGAAGTCAGAAGTCAACATAGATTACTTAGATTTTTACCTGCAAGCTTGCTTGCTGAGGGTTGTTCTTTCTCATGTGATTTTAAGTAGGTTTCCTTCTATTGAAGAACTTGTAATCTTCTGTGGATTATTTTCTTCCTTTAGCTCATACCTCTTGTAACTAGACACATTTTAAAATCAAGGTCAATATGTCTTTGAACTTAAAATCACATATAAGCACATGAATGTCTTTTAGGGATGGTAAAAATCAAAGTTGTTTTACAAAGGACTGAGTATAATTTATTAAGAGAATCCTGTGAGAAGTCTTCTTGGACTGAAGTGGGATTTGCTGCCGTGTTTCCTTTGGTGGATGGTCTGCATTCCCCTATTGGCACTTTTGCCATACTTTACAAGAATACAGAAGCAGCACAGTACACGCAAAGCTAGTGAGACAAGTCAGTTCTTATGAAGTATTATCTTTTCTTCATGCAACTATAAAACTTGACAGAGGGTAGAAGTTACATGGTTGATATTTTTCCTGCCTGAATTGGTTTCTGCAGAGAATGACCAAATTGGTAAGTCTGGGAAGGTGTATGAAGAATGCTGCTTTCATATGCAGGGTCCTTAATTTTGATAAAGTAGCTCTTCAAAAGATAGAACACCTCGCCAAAAAAACCTGCGGAAAAAAATGCAAACAGGAATCTCTTAAATTACATGAATGAAGCATGAACTTACTAACTACTTTTTCCCTTCTGTTACAGTTGTTGACTTCTCCGCACATGCATGTTTTATCACTTGTTTTATGAAGAGGAAACAGAGGAAAGGGAGAACAAAGCTTATATGGAGTGGTGGTTTCATAAGTAAGACTTTTCTTCTCTGTTTTCCAGATTCAATATCACATAAACATGGGTGCATTTTTGGATAAACCAAAAACTGAAAAACATAATGCTCATGGTGCAGGGAATGGCTTGCGTTACGGCCTCAGCAGTATGCAGGGATGGAGAGTGGAAATGGAAGATGCTCACACAGCTGTTGTAGGTATTCCCCATGGCTTAGAGGACTGGTCCTTTTTTGCTGTCTATGATGGTCACGCGGGATCTCGTGTTGCAAATTATTGCTCCACGCACTTACTAGAACACATCACTAACAACGAAGACTTTAGGGCAACAGAAAAACCTGGATCTGCTCTTGAACCTTCAGTGGAAAATGTCAAGAGTGGAATCAGAACTGGCTTTTTGAAAATTGATGAGTATATGCGCAATTTCTCAGATCTCAGAAATGGGATGGACAGAAGTGGCTCGACAGCCGTGGGAGTTATGATTTCACCTGAGCATGTATACTTTATCAATTGTGGTGATTCACGTGCTGTTCTCTATAGGAATGGACAAGTCTGTTTTTCGACACAGGATCACAAACCTTGCAACCCAAGGGAGAAAGAGCGAATCCAGAATGCAGGAGGCAGTGTAATGATTCAGCGTGTTAATGGTTCGTTGGCAGTTTCTCGAGCTCTGGGGGACTATGACTACAAATGTGTTGATGGTAAAGGCCCTACAGAACAACTTGTTTCTCCAGAGCCTGAGGTCTGTGAAATTTTAAGGGCGGAAGAAGATGAGTTTATCATCTTGGCTTGTGATGGAATCTGGGATGTAATGAGCAATGAAGAGCTCTGTGAATTTGTTAAGTCTAGACTTGAAGTATCAGATGACCTGGAAAAAGTGTGCAATTGGGTAGTGGACACTTGTTTACATAAGGTATGTAACTGTTTTCTCCAAGCAGCTGTTCGGAAATTATTTTCTGTTTCGATGGGTACAGTGTTAATAGGAGTTCCTGACCTACTCTCGCCATTCTCCCTCTTCCATCCCTCAAACTTCTGTACCCATTTGACTATTTGTTCTTGCTGAAGAATATACAGCTTCATCTTTTGTGCCTGGAGAGATGATAGCAATTGCAAAAAATAAAGGTTTATTACTTTCTCGGGTAACACTTGCATACAGTTCCAGTTCTAAATTGGTTGCCAGATACAAAATCTTTAATAATTCTGTGCAAGATATTTTGATTTGGGTTTTTTGGTCTTTCAAGTTGGGCAGTGTTCATATCCTCCACATAAGACCAGTGTTTGAACCACCTCCTCTTCAAGGAATGGCTTTGTCTATTATCTGAAGTGGTGTCCTGAGCTCATTGTTGCGGCTTAGATGAAGAAGCACTACTTTAGCATCTGAGCTTGCTTGCACTCTTCAGATTGTTTGTTTGTTCGAAGCAACTACAGGTCGGTCTACAAATGTTTCATAGGTATGCTATTTCCAGCATTCCATGAAAAGTGCAATGCCTACTAGCACAAATAGAGTTCGTTCATTAGGCCACAGACCAAACATGCAATTTTGAGGAAAATATTAACATTTAGAATCTTACACTAAAAGGTAAGTAATTATTTTTCAGAAATAGATTTGTATTCCAGCTTATACCATATGTTGTTTGATTGGTTTAAATGACCAAGCACTCTAATATACTTTAAGTAAAACTGAGCCCTGACCTTGTGTTTACAGATCCTGGATCCCTGCAGCTTATAATGATTAAAATGTCATCCTCTAGCTTCAGGATGTGACTTGTACCACACATAACATTAACTACTGTAAAAGATAGATGTCCCCATATGCTTTGTACAAAAGAGAACTACAGTAACTTTTTAAATACTTCTGAAGGAATTTATTCTAATGTCAGATTCCTACTTAATTTCTTCAGCAGGAGTTGAAATAGATGATGGGAACTCTCCAGTAGGTTGGAATAAACACAGAAACAATGTGCACTTAAACTTCTACCACCCAAAAAAGTTAACATCTTGATTTCAAACCCGGAGTTTAAATTGTGGTTCTGCTGGATCTCCTTATAAGATACTTAGACTCTGTTTTTAAATTTGGCTGTGGAAAGTTAAATATGAGCAGACAGGTGGTATCAGAGCTTATTAATGTAGAACTGGCATTAAAATTACTGTCTGAAAGAGCCGTTGGCTAATATTGCTGAACATGTGATAACCTTAGGTCAGCTTTGCTATACTAATTTAATTCATATTTTGTGCATTCTTCAAGGTGCCCTGTGTGACACGGGTGCACTGTGGTAAACATACTTGAATGTAATGTCTTAGGTGAATGCTCTCAAATGGAACTAAATGAATAGCTGGAGCTAGCCGTTCTACTAGTCTAGGATAAGTATTCTGCATTTCATTTTGCAACATGAGTTGTTTTTTAACTAGGTCTAAAGTAACACTAAACAATTACCATTTTCTGATCTATTTAATATTTTTAAACAGCTGGCATGTAAATAAGTCCATTAAATATTTTAAACTTTAAGACTAAGAATGTACAGTAAAAAAATCACTGAAATGAATTTTATTGACTAGTTGGAAAACTTAGAGGTTCTTATTAATCAAAATATGGTTTTATTGTAGGGTTTTTTTTCCAGGTGTATCTCTAGTACTGTATTTGGAACAAGTAAAAATGTGACTAGAATAGACAAAAATAAGACTAAAGATCCTAACTCTTCTTTTTTTTTCCTGTGTCATACAGGGGAGTCGTGATAACATGAGTATCGTACTAGTTTGTTTTTCAAATGCTCCTAAGGTCTCAGATGAGGCAGTGAAAAAAGATGCCGAGTTGGATAAATACTTGGAATCACGGGTTGAAGGTAAGAAATCCATTTTCTTGACTAGAAATCGTGCCATAAAATTCTTGAGTATGGAAACAAAAACCCAGAAAACCATCATGCCACTATATGTTGGGTCTAATTCAGGCCTGGTTACAAGGGCAAATTTTTGTGTGTCAGGAAAAATGTTTAAGCTGTGTGTTTAGTTTATCCTGGTATTCCACGAGCAGTTTCTTAATGTAAGCTTTAGGTTTTTACTTCTGTCTTCACAGGACCAAATTTAACCCCTGACCATGCAGAGTGTTTTATTAGCTAAGTAAACTGTGATGTTGTTAACGTCTTGCTTCTAGAATATTAAAAGGGATACTTGTGATACTTGTTCACTTTTTTGTGAAAGTTTTTGACAAAAAGAAAAAGCTCTACTGGGTTTTTATGGAGGGACAGCTCATCTAATTATGCAAGTGTTTTTAACTGCTTCTGTTTGACACAGCTGTGAGTTACTTTTCACACCAATAACTTTTTTAAATGCACTTTTGTGAGTGTAAATTACCAAAACATTTATGAATGCAAGAGCCTTAAATTGTCTCTTTGGATTTCGAGTGCTTACCAAGTGTGTGTGTACCTGTGGAAAAAAAGCCCAGCATATAATGTAGAACTTTCATAGAGGACTAAATTCCTAACAAGCTTAATTTTCAGTTACTGATTTTATAACTCTTTGCAAAAGGTTGAATGCAACTTCTTCATTTAAGCAGAAACAGTTGAAGTTAGCTTGACTAAGAATGAAAGGCTTACCCTTGTATATTTATTTCTCTTCTGCAGTGTTATTAATGTCAGAAAAACTGATAATTGAAGCTGGGTTTCAAACCATTTCTTGTAATTTAAAACTTTTACTACTGGTTTTAAGGCTTGACAACAGCTATATGTAGTGGCTTCCTGGTTTCCTCAGTCTTCTCAATTATTCTTGTAATCCAGGTATAAGTCAGTTTTGGTAGAACTAGGTTCAGGGTTGATATTGAAAGTGCCTCGTTTATAAAACTGTTGTATGTTGGCACAGGTTTTTTCAGAAGCAACCCAGGCATGAAAATCACTGAGCTCTTGCAACAGGTTGTCTTGCTGTTATAAATGTTGGTGGGATAATACTTGAAGTAGTTAGTATCAGTGGAGGGAAGAGCAGTCAAGAGTTTTTGAAAGCCTTGTTGTTCTAACTCTTTAAACTTCTGTAATCTCTTCAGAAGAGTGCTGAAGCAGTGTTACTCTCTCACGGTGATGCAGTTTACTAGCACATTTGTTGGAGCTATCAGCTAGAGCAACAGTATTCAAGGAAGGAAAGGGTTTACTGAAGAGAAAGCTGGCTGAGAACTTGTAGTCTTTAGTGACTTGTTTCAGGCCTGACTAGAATATTCTGATCACTAACTGTGAGTTTAACTGTGCTTTGTGAAGAGGTGGTTCCTTTGTAGATGGTTCATGTGTCATGTAGCCTTCTTGGATGTATTTCTTCCAAGTGCTGAGGCCAGTGGTTTAGCTTTATGCTGTAATATTGCTGCTTTCTGGATGGTCCTTTTCTATGTTCTTACTGAAAAATGAGGTATTTGCAGTCTACAGGACTGTTCAACAATGTTCCATGAAAGTAATTTTAAATTTTGGTGCCAAGATGTTTAGGACTTTTCAGGTCAGAACCAGCATGAAACCATCATCTTGAGAGTGTTGTAACAAGGTCTCAATTAATTAAAACATAGCTCTGGCCACTGGCTGCCTGAGCTTGAGCAATTTTTATGAAAGGAGGTGTGACCAAACAAATTTTCTCAATGTGAATCTGGAAACTTTCCAGGCACCCAAGCATTGTGTGTATAATCTGTAGAGGTAAAATACTTAATTTCCTTTCTTATGGCTATTTGATCGAAATTACTAATATAGAATTCCACCACTATCATGCAGGAGATTGATGCTACTTCTGTTGTTCATTTAGGTTTATTTGAATATCTGAAACATCCACTGGCTTTTCAATATCCTGGACTGATTGGATGTGCTTTTGTTAGAAAGTAGTTCATATCCAAATAAACAGCATTATGTAGAAATGAGAACTAATATTGCACAATAGGTTCAGGAAACCTGAAATCTGGGAGCAAAATCCCATAGCTAACCAGTCATAACATTTCTTAACACTAATCCAGTGTAAAATGTGACACTGACATGGAAATGTATGTGCTGCCACTGTAACCTGTTTTTTTGTGATCAACTGTTCTACTGCTTCAGTATGCAAAAAAGATCAACTTATTTTAATGCTAGAAATTACACGTGCTGTAGATAATTTATAATTTTATCTGTGAAACAGCCTGTGAAAATCACTCATGTTCTCCATCTAGATTGCAATTTAAAAAAACCCCTTTCTTTCTTAACCAAATGAAGGAAACTTGAAGCTCTTTTGTGTTTACCTCAGTGTTACAGTAATCTAGGTAGTTGATGAAAAAAACCGTAATTTCAACATATACTTAAGGGGGCCTTCAGGCCACGATTCAGTTTTCACTGCTGTTGCCTGTGGTGTCTTTCCCTCTTTTTTAAATGGGTTCTAAACTGAAATGGCTTTGCATATTTGTGGTTTCTGTTGAGATTGCAGAGACCTAATGGTCACTTCAAATGCTAACTCTAGGTATGTTTCTCAACTTGGCTTACATCCCAGGCTTCCTAGATGACACTAGTTAAGATAAATATCTATTATCTTCCCATGTGTGAGTAGACTAAACGAGCTGTTAATAGGCTCTGGGAGAGAGCCAGGAGCCAGTTACCATCACTGACTGCAGTCAGGTGTGCACACAGGGGTTTCTGGTTAATATTCCCAGCTTCATGGTGTCTCCTCTCTCCATTAGGCAATAGGTGAAAAATGTATGGAACTGCTGTGTACTTTATTGCTTTCATAACTGAACCTTAAGAAGATTAATAGAAAAGCTGTCAATTTCTGATCAGAGTGACTGGATTATCTGAGAATGATGTAGGAGTTACTGTTTGCTACTAACAATGTAGTATTGTAGCATTAAGTTACTACTTTAACCTATCAAAGTAAGTTAATAGAAATGTATTTTAGCTATATTGTCATATTTAACACATACTAGTAAACAACGTGGAGAGATGGTAGTCTGAACTGATGCAGAGCCATTCTGAATGTAACTCAAAATGATTAAGTGCTCCGGTGAAATGAATTGTTTCAAACCTTGGACTTCTGTTGCTTCAGCTCTTGATTATTTTGTTTGTTTTTTTTTCCTCCATGAATTCCCTGTGTCATTCTGTGTTCTGCTAATTGGACGGAGTGCAAGGCCTTTAAATGTCAGGCATTTAGCAAGGCAAGAGATTTAGCATATTTGAGGAAATGCTATCAAGAAGCAAGAGAAAATGAGAATCTGACTTCAGAAGAAATATTTACCCGTATTCTAACAAAGTTTTGCATTCATAATAAATTCTATGAAATTGTAATTTTGACACAGTCTCCTTAAAAAAAAAAAAAAAAGGAGGGGACAGGGGCACAAAAAACCACAACAATAAGTTGTAGGACTGCAATTTTTGCCTTACATTTATGCCCGAAGTATTATTGTTAGTTTAGAAATGTTGCAGAGAAGAGTTAACATTGTTTCAAACCACTAAGCAGTGCGGGGAGAATTAGTTGGTACGGTGTTAAGATTCTTCTAGAAAAGTAGTCTGATGTAAAGGTTTGAGCAGTGAGCAGAAATACTTTTAACTTAAAAAAAAAATAATAATAAAAGGCCTGTGGTGGGGGAGAGAATTATGAGAATCATCTCTAGTGTTGGAGTAGTATGGAAAAGTTTTGGAAGGTGGGAACATCTTTGTGGTCAGGAAAGGACAGCTGCCATCATCAGTTCTGCATTCATCTTTAGACAAAGGGTAGTTTGGAAAACAGTGCATTTTGTGTGCTATGTGTTGCAGTGCTGTGCCTGGAAGGTTTAAACTGCCTTTGAAATTAAAAGTTTAAAGCCTGGTATATAAGATGTGATGTTGACCATCAGATCTGTATTATCTTTTCCAGCTATTTTCAAAAGACAGAAGTTGCATTTCTTTAGATGCATTCTAAATATAGCTTACACCTTGGGATACTCTTCGGGGATTTATAAGTGTTACATTTTTTTGTAGTTCTGATGTGATTTGAAGCTCTGAACTTAACAGCTCACAAGTTATGTCCAGTTGGTTGGTAGTCAATAACGATTTTATTTATTTTTATGATAAAAACATTCTGAAAAAAATAAGCTTGTCTAGAACTAGTGAGCTGCAAAGATGGAGATCTCAAAAATACAAGTTCTTGTATCTATTAGATACTCTCTTTCAGTGACTAATTTAAACTGGGGCAACACTGGAACTTAGTATAAAATCCTTTGGGACTCTTGAAGCAGTCTTAGCTTTTTAGTGTTTGTTCTTAGTGAGTGTACACTGTTCAGCATGTAATACTTTTTTATCTTTTGGACCTTAAATTTCAAGCTGACTTGACTAATCCATGAAATCTTCTGGACAACAGGTTTTTTCACTGCTACTCTTGGCCATTTTAAGATTTGGCTTGGAAAGAAAGGCACTGTTTAAGGCATGCTTTTGTTTGTTTAAAAAGAAACAAACCCAAACAACCAAAACTGTGTTCAAAAGCAATTTAATGTTTACATATGTAAGATTTGTAGCTGCATCTTTGTACATTCCTAAGTAGAATGCCAAGATCCTGTGAATCTGTACAATGAGTTGAGTTAGTCGTTTCATAAGGTCTTTCTAGAGTTATTAAAAGAAATTTATTATTTTTATACAAAAGCGGAGTTATTGTTTTAACAGAGTTATTAAAAAACAAACTCAGCAAGTGATAGTTTACAGAGATTTCTAGTGGACGATCTGTATACCAAAGCTCTTCTGCTAATTTGGGTCTTGAGGTTGACAGAATGTGTTTAACTGCATTCCAAAGGTGCCAGTTCAAGAGTATTCTGAAATACTTCTGAGGCTGTAGTCAGTAGCTTGTGATTTAATCATTTAGGATGGTGACCGCAGCCATGCTTCTGTTTTGAGTCACTTCATTCGTTCATTTCCAAAGTCATGCAGATGTGTTGGAAGGTAGCTAAGTTATGCTAGGTCAGTCCTTACTGCTGTTTTCAAATGCTGTTGTGTGTTCTCAGTTGTTGTGGTTTGAAAAGCAGATAAACGTACAGCTGCTTGCACCCTACCCCCCAGTGGGATGGGGAGGGAATCGAAAAAAAGGTAAACTCCTGGGTTGAGATCAAGACAGTTTAATAGGACAGATACAGGAATGGAAACTAACAGTAATGAAAAAAGAATATGCAAAACAAGCAATGCACAAGGTGATTGCTCACCACTCACTCACTGATGCCCAGACAGTTCCCAAGCAGTGGGATGCTGCTACCCCTTAAGCCAGCTCCCCCCAGTATTGTTGTTCAGCATGACATCTTGTGGTATGGAATACCCCTTTGGCTAGTTCAGATCAGCTGTGCTTGCTGTGTCTCCTCCCACCTTCCTTGCTGGCAGGGCAGCATCAAAAGGTGAAAAGTCCTTGACTTTGTGTAAGCGCTACTTAGCAACGACTAAAACATCAGTGTGTTATTAACACTGTGCTCATCATAAATCCAAAATACAGCACTGGACCAGCTATTGGGAAGAATATTAACTCTATCGCAGCTGAAACCAGGACATCAGGAAGAAGAAAACTAGGCACAGCAGTCAGTTGAATCTCTGATATGTTTCATTTTTTTTCAGTTTTTTTTCAGACAAGCGGTTTAAAAAAACCCAGCTTCAAAAACACCAACCAGAAAAAAAATGAACTGAAAACACACTAACCCCCTAATCCCTTCCCACACAATCCTAAATAGGGGCGTGTGTTCTACATAGGCGTAATCTTAATAGTAGGCGAATACTTGGATAATACAGTGAGTTGGATAGTGCATTTTACATATGCAGAATATATACTGTATATAAAACTAATTTGTCATAATCATATAGCTGGAAATCAGAGGAAGTGCTGTAACATAGAAAACTTGTAATACTGACTGGTTGGGACTTGCATTATATAAAATCAAAATAAAGTTTTGTGTGAATTTTCAAAATGCTTAACTGAGTTAAGTGTCAGGCTTTTATTGAAAAGTATTTTAGGAGTTAAGTAGTAAACTTCGGAGTGGACTTTCATGGAATTGCATATATAATAATATCAGACAATGATTCTTTCAGTGTCTGAATTACATCATCAACAAAGATGTAAAAGTTTCTGCAACTGTTTTGCACATTCAGGGGAAAGAATAATTGCAGCATTATTCTTAACATTATAGAGATGAAGGTGAAAAACCTGTAAATGCCTATAAATCTGTTTCTGAAAACATTTGGTTTCTTTCTTTAGTGGCTTTTGTCAAACAAATCTGCAGCGTGTTTCTGCTAACTGATGTGTAATGAAAAAAAGGTCCTGCTTGGTCATTGGCTTTATTCTCAGATTTTCTATTAGGAAGTTTTTCTTTTGTTTTTCTGTGTGGGTGTGGGGGTTTTTTTTGTTCGGTTTTTTTTTTTTTCTTTTTTTCTTTTCATTTGACAAGAGGGGACATGCTCTGGATTAAATTATTCACCTTAATATCAGGAAAAGAAAAAGGGGATGGTCTGTGCCACCAGAATTCCTTATTTGGTACCTTCTAGAAATGGAGGGAAGAAGGTTCAGTTTAGCACTGCAAGAAGTGGTTATACAGTGTAAAGTAAAAGTTTCCAGTACCAAGAAATGTACATCAATCCTTAGTTGTAATTGCTTCAGTTCACTTTTAAGAAGATAGAAAAATCTTATGCTTGCATTAATATTTAGTAATGGCTTACTCCCGTAGCCTTTCCTATTACTTCTCGCTATTTGCCTACTTTGAGTATGTACAGACCCAGATATGCTCTTGGTATAAAAAGCAGTATATGCATAAGACACACTTCCTGTCAGATGTGACTTGGCAAAACTCTATTGTAGTGATACAGTCTACTTCGAAATAGGTAGAACTGCAAAAAAGGATGCAACATAAGAGGACTTGTGGCTGATTTGTGTGAATGTGTATGGAAGAAGTGATAAAAATCCTAAGATAGAAGCAAATGTATTCAGCTGTGGTTTCCTTGGCGAGCCATGATTCATTATGTATATTATCATACATCCAACAAGAAAGTTTCATGGAAGAATGTTTAATCGCTTCTAATGGTAGTTTACCTGGCTTGCTCTGCAGAGATTGTATGGTGCTGACTTAAAAATGGCTCTTAGAAACATAAAGCTTATTTCCTACAGGGTAATAAAACTATTCTCAAAGTAGAATTGCTTTGTGGGGGCTTTCCTACGGATCTATGCCCTGCAAGCACTGTGGTGGTTTTAGTATTCTAGAGAGGAGCCTTTGTATCACTTGCTTTCCAGATAGACATCAAGAGAGGTTTAAATACCAGGAAACCTGGGATGAGGTGTTTAAAGTAATTGCAATGCTTTTCTACTGATTTCAGAAACTCAAGTTGTAGCTGCTTCTGTTTGTAGTTGCAAGCTGCTAATCAGGCATCCAGAATATAATCAATTCATTGTAAAAAATTCAAGTAATTTATCTTTGAGTAGTAGCCAAGATGTAGAGTGACAGAAGCTTTCTTTAGCGTGATATCTAAGATGATTCTTTCTTCTAAATTCTTTTGTTTTGTGGCTCAAACAAGGAATTTTTATCTGGAACAATGTCTACAGGAAATAGCACTCTTCCTTAATTTAGCTAATTTTCAGGGGGAGTGGGGGCGGTGTGTGTAATATTTCTTAAAAATGTGACACATTCATACAACTACAATTTGTAGATAACTTTTGAACTGTTTTCTGCAATGGTAGTAGTTGAATGACTAGAGGCTGAAAATTGGAAGCTGGTAGTTTAATGCCTGTGTGAATATATATGCAGCTATTACATGTTTGCTTTACAGCAGCAGTGATGAATAAGAACACATAAAGATTTACTTGAGCTTAGTCAGTTCTTTTCCAAGATAGAAGAATGTACTAGCACTGGACTAGTGAGAAACAGTATTTAATACTCAAAGCAAAAGTATTATTGACTATTTGTCATCAGTTCTATCTTCTATTTTGTCCACTTGAGTGATAATGGGCCACTATATATGCCACTTTATTGCATGATGGTTTTAGGGTTTATGCACTGGAGATTCAGAATATATTTTATTCAGAGAATAAAACATGTCACTCACAATGAAGTGTGACTGGATTCCTGGGAAACACTGGTGTTAAGGAATGCAGCTTCTGAGTATGTGCCTTAGTGCAATGGGAAGGTAACTGAAATAGAATCCTAGCTGCCTGCCTTTCTGAAAGAGAACAAGTTGCTGTATCTGGGAGATTTCATCCAGTTCGGTCTGCTTTGGAGTCTCTCTGAAAGAATGCCTAGAAACGTACTTTAAAAGCAGGCTATGAGTTTGAAGAGCTCTGTTCCACCATGCAAAGACTGTTTACCTAAAATGTAAAGAATGTTTTCCTGTTTGCATGTAATTTTTCCATATTGTATTTTAGTGTCTTAAGGAATGGGTGGTATTAATCCAGTGATCTAAGCACTTCTTCTGTTTTTAAATTAGAAATTATGGAGAAATCGGGTGAAGAAGGAATGCCTGATCTTGCTCATGTTATTCGTATTTTAACTGCGGAGAATATCCCTAATTTACCACCAGGAGGTGGTTTAGCTGGCAAGTGAGTACAGTACTGGAATTTCTCAAACTGTTTAGTTTACTGAAATGAATACTTATATTTAAATATGTTTTAAAGCTTTTTATAATAGCTGTGCTCAAAGGAAAAAAAGCTGGTTTTTTTTTTATATTTTAAGCTAGTTTTACCTTTTGCAGTATATAAACATTTGTGTCACTGTTCACATTCCATAACAATAAGAGGAAACAGATTGATCATATTCTCTACATTAGTCCTTCCATATGGCCGTTAAAAAAATAAAACAGAAAAAAAACCCACCATAAAACCCCCAAACTTATTCTTGGCTTTTTACTGCTTTTTGATAGTTCTTATGAAATGTAATGTAACAAGAATATCAAAATACCAGTTTAATTTTCTTATGTCATATTCCCTCCACCACCTAGTATCCATCCATTATAAGAGGTTTTGGTCAATACTTGTTTGCTCAGTAAAGATTGATGTAAGAAAATTGTTTTTCCTTTGTTTAGTCTTAAACTGAATGTGAAGTAAGCAAGAATATTGAACTAGCATATGCATTTTTACAACTACATTGTATTTTGGGGGGAGGCGAATGGTGATGCTCTAACAACCTATAACCTTAAGGACTTTAATGAACAGAATTTAGGATTACATAAACAATTGTTAATCTGGAATTCCCCTTAACAGTGAGAACCATTATTGTTCCCTGGCATAGGTCATGTTGTTTCTGAAATCTTTCTATTTTTCAAAATACCTAGTGCTGTCCTCTGAGCATTTGTGTATACATCTATTTTCATTGTGTGTATTTAATAATGAGCACACTCACTGTTCATTTTGATTATTTTTCCTCTATTGTTGGAAGTACCTGTATGTTCTGGACCTGTTTCTCCACTTGTGTGCTTTCCATGCATTCAGAGAACGTTGTGGTGTGCCTGTTCTTCTTAGTGCCTCCCAACTGCTGAATGAGTTGGTGTGTTTTGCTGTCTTGCTCACTGGTAACTGCATTATCTGCTGCTTCATTGTTCTGGAACCTTTGCATATTTAATTTGTGACCAAGGTTGCTTTATTCATGGGCTTAGATTCAGAAGTTGCCTTTTGATGACTTTCTCTTTCTTTTGACTTCTGAAGTCCTGCATTACAGTAATAAATTTAGGTATACCTGTAGTTTCTTTTAGGAGAATATTGTACAATTTTGAGTATTTTTTTTTCTTGGCCTTCAAACTTAGGACACAGGCAGTGATATATGTAGTTAACTTTACTTGCAGGATTGAGCTTCTGAATATAAGTTTTGAGAAATTACAACTACAGAACTCAAAACTACATACCATGTAACTTAAAACCTTAGTCCTAACAAAAGTCTCTTTGTCTTGAGATCCATATCCTGTGATGTTATCAGGTTATGAAGAATTCACACTTTGTCCTTCTGTTTAAACTCCCAAGACCTGGCTCAAACAGGTTGCAGAAAGAGCTTGTCTGTATCTGACATCCTTGGTTTTATCACCAGTTACACTTGCTCTTGATTTTCAGTATGTCTGAGCTGGAGAAGTGCCATGCAGTGTTACCTTGACTAGAGTATGTCTGAAAACCTTAGGAACCTCTGAAGTAGGTCCACTGCTACTGGTATTCTATACTTCCTTCACGCATCTCACTTGTATAGAAGCCCCTACTGGCTCAATCTTTGAGACGAGAAATCTCAGGAGATCTAAAAGTGTCAACTCTGCTGAAAAAGAAAACAAAAGTCCTGAGCTGCCCTGTCATTTGGGCATTAGTACTTACACTCAACATCTTGCTCCTGTGTTTTCTCATCAAAAGAAAATGCAGAGAAATGCACTGTTCAAAGTAGTGAATTGAAAGATAAGAAAACTCTCATGAGGTTGAGTTTTAAGTCTTGAATTATGCAATGGCTATTGGCTGCTTCTGTGGTAGCCTTGCTTGGACTGTCTAGGTGTTCTCTGTTACATTCTTTCCTCCAGGAAAATCTTCCATTAGTGCTGATGGGTCCCATACTAGGTCAGCCATGCAGCCCTTCTAGATTTCTTCTTAAGTCATTGACTGTAACTGATGTGCCCTTGGAGAGGTTGTTCTTTAGTGGATTTTTCATATCCAACATAATTTTTGAACTATGAATTTTAATTCTGAACTTCTTTCCTGGTGCTTATTTAGACACAGCCCAAAAGCCTTTGTGTATGAACAAGCACAAATTACATGAACACCAATGTCTTGAGGCTTTGAGTTTTCACGTGTAACTGCTGCGCCTATCCTTCTGCTTGTCTTGGTGTAATGTGTCTATGTAAATGCCGATTTCATTCCAGTGTTGTAGGTTAGTGGTTATGCTGAGATTTGATGCACCGTCCCTTGCATTCCCTGGTCCACAAATCATCTTCTAGAGTTCTGAGAATTTTAGTAGGTACTGTTTTAAATGCTGGATCATGACTGGAAAAATGCATATTGATGCTGGACAGTAGATACTGAGATGACCTGATTTATTGCTCTGTCTCAAAAGTGGACATACTTGGAACACACAATTCATAAAATGAACTCTTAGGTTTTGAATGCGCTTTTGCTTCCATGGTGTGAACATAACATCATCGTACTAGATGAGACCAAGGATCAATCTAGCTCTGTCTTGTCCACAGCATAGCTGACAGCAGTTGCCTAGGGAAGAATATAAAATCAGGAAAATATGTAAAATACTTCCCCTATCATTATTACTTCAGTTTCCAGATATAAGGATGATTAGGGGACTGGAGCATCTCTCTTACAAGGCAAGGCTGAGACACCTTGATCTGTTTAGCCTGGAGAAGAGAAGACAGAGGGGTTCAGGAGTCTTGGTATCTGGGGGCAGAAATTCCTGTTGCATCAAGAATCATCACTGTCTATTTTTGAGACATTTGCTGTTGTTTTCATCTGATGCCATTGTGTTCTTTCTTTGGAAGTCAACAGTTGGTGTTTATCTGCATTCTGTAGGACATCATTTTTATAGAGCGTGGCCATTTCCAGACTTGAGACACTTAGTTCATGTAGCAGTTCTTGTTTGTTGAAGCTGTCAATATTTTTTTATCATCTACATTACACTTGTCTGAACATTTCCCAGTTTCTGCTGTGATTTCAAGACATAGGGACACAACCTTTAATCTCTCAGAAGTCTGTCTGTACTTGGGGTTTTATTTTTTGAGACCTTTTTTTGTGTTTTATTTTGCCTGCCTGTGAAGGTGTAGCCTTATGTGCCACTGTCAGAAAAAAGTCTAGCTAGTGGCATTTGAGTTTTAAATTCTACAGTGTGAATAGACACTAAACAACACATGTCAGAGGTTGTATACTCTTACGAACTTTTCAAGTGTGGTACCTAGGCAAGCAGTAATCTGTGTATATGTAATAAAAATGGGGAAAGACCCAACTGTATTTAAGTTTACATATAGGAGAAATAAGGCAAGAAAACCAGTAAACTTGAAAAAGAAATTGTTAGAATAAGCAAAATATAGATTTATGTGTTGCTGTTGTCAATATCTGACTGCAGCTGGAACTTCTAAAGATGCAAAGAGGTAGACTGTGGGGAGGATAAGGTAAGATAATATTTTGCTTTGCTTAGTCCTTACAAATCCTTACTTACTGCTACATCCCCAAACATCATAGTGAAAGTGAGTGAAAACACTGAGAGGGGTACTTCATCTTTTTAAAGAGGGAGGTTAAAGGTAAAACATCTTAAACACTTGGAAATTATTACTGTGCTCAAACTGTTTAAGTTCTTGAAGTTTTTAAATCCTTTGTTGTGCTTAACTATGTTTGGTTTTTTTTTAACCTCTCTTTAGGCGTAATATTATTGAAGCTGTGTATAGTAGGCTGAATCCACACAGAGAGAATGAGGGGGTAAGTTCCCATTTTTTTTACTACACCTATTTGTTGATGAGAACATCAAAGTAGTGCCATATATATTAAGAAAAAATGTACTTCACTGCCAATAAAGTATTAAAACCAAAAAATATGTATTGTAGCATAAAATCATTTTGACCTCGTTTTGAAGTGATCTGATAGAGAACTTAATCTTCAGTAATACAGCAAACTGATACCCAATTCTGAGACTTGTAAAGCATTTAATTGATTGTTGCTTTTTCAGTCAAACCTGTGAGACAATAATGCAATTTTTTCTAAATTCTGAGATGGCTACAAGGTCCTTAGTCAGGTAGTCATCATAATGAATAGTGTTGGGGAAATACCAACCTTTAGTTTAAATAGTTTGAATTGATCAGTAGTGCACACTGAGATTTGTTAATGTGCAGTCTCATCACAATTATTATTGTTTTTTCCCCGTCATCTTCTCTTGACTACGTATGTTTGGTTTATTCTCATAAGTTAGAAAGGTTGTGTAGGTGGAAGGGGCCATTATTCTGTTAAGAGTACAAGTAGAGAAGAAATTTTTTTAAGTGATAGGGTATACATTTTTCATTTAACTTTCAACAAATTTTGCAACAGTATCCCAAAACAAGCTGGACAAAATTTTCTTCTTTTCAGCTTTAGTTCTTCAGGAAACTACATATCTATCAGTCTGCTACTACTTTTCACACTTAGACATGATTTTGTTTTGGGGTGAAGTCTTTGGTGAAAGTGGTTTATTTGAAGATTAAGGCACAGGTTTTTTAAGCTGGTGGTTTGGGGGTTTGTTCTGTTTGGGTTTGTTTTGTTTATTAGTTTGGTTTGTGGTTTGTTTGTTTGGTTTGTTTAAGGGGAAAAAAAGTTTTTCTAATGGTAAATTTTTAGAAATATTGTATGATGCATCTTTTATAAGTGCAAATTTACTTTTCGGTACACATGCAAGCTTGCTAAAAATCCTAACATAAAATACAGCATGCTTTTGTGTATTGCAAGGAAATTTTGGTACGTCTTCCATTATAATTTAATAAAATAACTGAAAAAAAAATGCAAGTTACTCATATAGGAATATAATTCTAACCCTTATTACCATTCATAGCTTTGATGTTTATTGCCATTAGAATCCCTGTGTATTTGGTTTGAGTTCTTTTAATTTGGCCTCCCGAACATGAAATAGGAGTAGTACACTCCAGTCTACTTTGTAAACTTTACCTTCTGTTGCATTTAGTGCAAATTTCGATAATGTTTTGGATGATGTGTTGCAAAAACAGTGGATTAAATTTTAGTTTGATCTTGCAGTAAGATGTCATTTGCTCGTTAGTACCTTTTCTTTTTTCCATCCTGCGTGAATCTGACCTAGAGAGCAGTTGAGAGGAGGATGCACCTCTGGGTGAAGGATACAATTCCTGTTTGCACTTCCCCAGCAAGTAGAAATTATTATTTTACTACCCTTGAAGTTGAAGTACTTAGTGGGCCTCATCTCTGAGGTGATAAAAACACAACTGCCTTGCTAGTCTACTTAGTTCCAGGTATATATGTAGCAATCTCTTAGTCTTTTGAACTGAATACTCTGGTGCAAGGGAAGGAAGCTGTTCAGTTAGTTACTCAACCATAAGACTCTCCACAGTGTCTACACACTGTGATAATGTTGCTACACATCTCATATTTAAACAGGAAGCAAAGGTAGGAAGGAAACATGGTACATCCCAGTGATGACATTTCCAAGTGACACCGAAATCCAACTACTAATGCCCCTGTTTAAACTAGTATGAAGCAAGAGCAGATCTTCATATGAAAAATTATGAACTGCAGACACAGATTATGAGTCTACAGAACATGAAGGTGCTTTCACTTGCACTTGGAAATCTTTCCCTGCATGTAGTTAACAGTGTACACATGTCTATTAGAGGGTGGGCACAGTGCAGAATACAGCTGTTAATAACTGGAAAGTCTGCCCGTGGCAGTCATCTTTGATGATTTTATGTAAGGTTAGAACCACTGTTTACACCTTGACAAAATAATAATGTAATTAATAGCTGAAATAGTAACATAAGTAAAAATAAAAAATTAAAATTAAAAAAAAATCAAAAAAAACCCTCTTACACTTGGGAATATGACTTTCTTACGAGTATACTTTTTAGCATTGAACGATTTGAACTAGTTATCTTGAGTTACTGTGAACCGGATCATAATGACTTTGCAAGTATGTTCTTAAGATAGAATTCAAAACTGAAGTGCTATCTTTTTCTAGATTAGCTTCATTTTTACTTAGCACTGTAAAGATTTCAGTTACTGTTGTGCTTAAAATTTTTTTTGTCATCCAGGCTGTGATTGTAGAATACCATCTTCCAGTTCTTCAGATGTGTATTTTCTGAGAATCTTTAGCATGTAGACTAAATAGAGAGATGGGTAAAGTGAGAGAGACTGACGAGTGAAAGAATCCTTACTACAGCAGTATTTAGAGATCACTAGTGTGGCTTCAGGGTATAGCAGTCATAAGTTTATTTTGTTTGGGGTGTTTTTTTGGGGTGGTGGTTGTGATTTTTTGGGGTGGTGTTTTGTGTTTCTTTTGAGCATCTCAGCAGAGGAAATAAAAAAAAAAAAATTAAAATCTAAGGCAGGAGAGAGCCCTGCACTTTGCCAGTGTTTGAGTAAAAGATCTTCAGCTACAGACGTGGTTTGTGCTTTTACAAGTGCAATTAAAATCATAGGAATCTGTTAACGTATCGTGGCTTGGTGCTTTCAGATCTTTAAGCTAATTTAAAAGAACTGTGTAGCAAAATAACTGTTACCACTGTAATGTTACAATACCCGAGTCGTTACTCTAGTTAAGATGTACTTAAGATGTTTCCCTAATGGCTGTACTTCTTTGGCCATCTGGATTTCTTAGGTGTTCCTAAAACTAGGAGACTAATATCCACTTTAGGTTACTTTAGGTGTGTATGTATCCTTAAAATTCAAAGAACAATGTTAAAATTACAGTGGCTGTGTTAACAGTTTCAGTGGCTTTTTTTTTTTTAATGCTGTGTTTATCTCGTTTAAAATCAATTATGTTTCTTTCTTGCTTTTGCTATTTCTGTACTCTGGCATTTTGATAAATCACTGTCATTAAAGGCTGCTGTGGATCATTTTTAATATCTAAATGTGCAAAATTCTTACACCCTTAAACATTGTAAATCCTGTCCCTAATACGCAGTAGCCCTTTTTGCATACATAATTTAACAGCATAACCTGTGTAGAAGTTGTGAATGCTTGTCTTAAATACAGCTAGCATAAACTCTTGGTTTTATGGTCAGTAGCACTAATTTGAATTAGAACATGAAGGCAGACAAGTGCTAATTTGCACAATAATCATAGTTTTCAGGGATCTATTCTAGCCACATATCATTAGCGAGCCTAGAGTTCTAGTATATATATAGTGAATAGCATATATATATAAAAGAGGCCGTTTCTGCCCTACTTTTGTCTGTGGGGTTTCTTGTCTACTAGCACTGAGAGAGATGAAGAAAGGACTGAGTAGCCTGCACTCAGACAAGGTGCAAAGCAAAGTTGGATGTGAGTTTGAATATCAAGCACTAACAGCACTGTTACATCAACTCTACTGTCATTTGAACGATTTAGGAATCTCAGGGTTGCTATTATATTGCTTATTGCTTTTACTCTTCAGAGTTGCATGGAGGGGGAGGTGTTCTCTTCAGGCTCCCAGAAGAATTTTCAAAGATCTGAATATTGTGAAATGTGGAGATTCAGGGTGTGCGTTTGCTAATGTCAACCTCAGAGCAAAACTGATGGGGTGCAGGAACTATGGAATTTAGATTTCCTCTGAACTTCAAAAAAATGGAATTCTTTGGCTGTGTTGCCTTGTTTAATATTAGCTAGATAAATACATAAATAGTTGTGGGTTTTTCTGCTTTTTTAAAAAAAAACTAAGAAACAGGATACATTTGTAGTCTCATCTTGATGCCCTGAGTTTTCACTGACTTCATGCTCATGAGTCATTAAAGCAGTCCCACTTCATACATTCAAAATACCTCCTTTAACTCGATTCTCACTGGGCTCTTGATGAGGCATCTGAATATGAAAAGGCTAGTACATGTGAGTCAAAACATCTTTCGGACTAAAACCAGCAAATCACAGTGCAAGTGTGCCTCTGTGCCACAGATTAAGAGTAGAGAAATAGGATTCTCTACAGTAACACTCATTTTTTTGTGGTAAAATTGTCCCCTTTTTAACTTAGACTGTGATAGTGAATCCCAGGGCTTCTATTACAGCAACATTGCAGCATTCAGAAATCTTACTGAACACACAATAATGTCTTAACAGTGCTATTAAGCTTGTACATGAGTGATGGAAGTACTTGTAGTAGCTTTTGGACTACGTGACAATAAAAAATGAGGTCAACATGAGAACAAGGCAGTCTGGATTTTTCCTCTAATGTACTGCAAGATCTCCTAGCTTCCAGAGATACAGTACCATTTGTCTAGCTTGATAACTTGCTGGTTATTAATAATTGGACACATACTATTCCCTTAAAGCAACGGCACTGCTTTAGCACTTGTAAGCTAAGATATCTAGTATCGGAGTCAGAGCCCTGTGACTTATATGCAAGTCTATTGCAAAACAAATAAGCAAACTAACCAGCCACACCCCCCCCCCGCCAACAAACAAACAAACAAAACCACACACACACAAAACAAAAGAAAAGCAAACCCCATTTTTTTTTTCAGCCAAATAAGTGGTTTGCAGAGAAGACCTCCACTCCTTAAATCAGGGTTTGTTTTCTATAACATTCTAAGCATTTACTTTGATGTGATGCTTCAACTGCACTGCTAGCAGTAATCTATTCTCCTTACTAAAGTTTTACACATAGCTGTGTCGCTATTGGCTGTGCAGAAATTCACAAATAAGAATATTGACCTGATGGCTAACAGAGCTTAATTTCAAATTTTTCACTGACAACTGACCAAAGTTGTGGGGAATATCAGCTATATTCATCAAAAGACAATCTGAATCAAGATGGAGTTAATTGGGAGGAGGTACTATGTTGATACGCTGGCTCAAAATAAATTGAAATTATTAAATACTTTTTTAATAGGTAACATTTCTTAAATTGTCATATAAAATAGACAAACATGGATAATACTGTTCTAAGATGTATGCTGCTATTAAGGTCTTTTATATTCAAATTGAGCAAAGTTGACGTTTTTTCATTCAGAAAAAAAATGTGTTGTTTAAAATGTCTTCAGAAGTATTTTAGTTTAACTACTGATCTTTTTGGGGTCTTGAATCTTAAAAAAAAGGACCCTGGCGAAACCGAGGAAAGTGGAACGCAGGGAAAATTGGTGGAAGCACTCAGGCAAATGAGAATTAATCATAGGGGGAACTACCGCCACCTCCTGGAAGAGATGCTGACTAGTTACAGGCTAGCTAAGATGCAGGGAGAAGAGTGCACTGCTGAATCAGCTGCAGCATCTACTTCAGATACTCATGCTGGACCCAGTGACCCCGTACCAGACACCCATACAGAATCTGGGAATCACCTTGCTGAAACACAGAGCTCAAATGAAGATTCAGGGATGAGTGATAAACAGACATAATGTTTTGCATAGCGGATTTAATGCTTCACTTCACTTGGCGTATTTTCCTTTGTTTATATCTCAACATTTATCACTCCTATCCTAGAAGTCTGTTTGTTTTTACTTTAGTTATTTGTACAGATTGTTTACACAAAGCTCTTTTTCCCTTGAGGTTCAACTACGATATTATAGTAATTGCATCTTACGTTGTGTAGCAAGCAGTTAACTGCTCATTTGAGATCCTGATTTTTTTTTTGAATCCTGTGACACCAACAATAGCAATCTAACATGATCATGCAAATATAGATTCTAAAACTTTCTTTTAAGTGCATTATTGAATGATAATTTTGATGGTATATATTTGCTAATTGTAAAGTAATTTGCATCTTAATTGTATCTTTCATGCTAATTAATCAATCATATAAATTCTTTAGTCCTTTTTTCCCCCTGGAATCATATACTGTGTGTTTGTATTTGAATTGTGTATAGTTTTTATTACAACTAAATTGATAAAGCTGTGATGATTTAGATTTGTCATTCTTCATGAAATGTTGGGGGTTTTTCTTCCAATTTAGATTGTATCCACTGTTCATCATAACTATTGTTTTTTTTCTAGACAACTGTATTATTATTTCCCAGATTGTAGCATAACATATATCCAGAAATTAAAATGTACTTAGATTTAGTACCTAGTGTCAAGTTCTAAGGATTTGTGTTTAAGTGAAAATAAAGAATATGCTGTGGAATAATATCTGTACGCATATTGACTCTTCTAAGCAAGTAATAAACTTTCTTTTGAAATGCCATCATTCTGACATGACTTGAAACTTTTCATAGCTTCTGATATTGAGATATTTTGGGAATTTTGGTTTTGGCACATTCTTCATAATCCCCTAATTGGACAATGTTTCTCACATTCAGGTTATGATTATCAACCATATAAATTAATAAACTGGCTATTATACCTAATCTCACCTTCTATCAAATATTTTCTGTGTCCTTTGGTGTACAACACGTGTATGTAATATAGAGCAGTGATAATACTGGGAATTTAACTGTGGTGGTAACTCATGTGATAATAAGTTAAATGTGGAATTCTTGTGTCTGTGATGAGTTCCTAATATAAAACACAAAAAATATCATTGTTCAAAATAGGTACAAATTTCACTGCCTTAATGAAAAAGAGCCTGTGGGAATTTCTTGTAGACCAGGAGCACCAGAAGAGATGAGTTTGTTAGTATTTTACAGGTTTGGTTTTTTTACAGTCCGTAGATGTAGTATCTATTGATAGGTATGATTTAGTGCAGTCTTAGATAATACTTGGGTTTAAGTCTTTTTGCTGTAATAGCTGTACTGGGTTCATGTTTTATAGAAGTAAATTCCTCAACTCATGAAGTTGAGGAACAGATAATGTTTGTGGAAATGGACAGGTAGGGGAAAAAAGAGAAAATGTCATCTGTCTTACAGTAGTGTTCTACTTAATTACGCCACTGAAATCCAAAGCGCAGCAAAATGTTTTCATTTGTACTGATGAGTAGTAATATTTCTCCTCTTCTTTTCCTGTAGGGTGCTGGAGATCTAGAAGATCCGTGGTAGCCTTACAAATCTACTAAAATGCTTTTGATTCTGAAAGGGGGGAAAAAAACAAAACAAAACAAACTTTAAAATCTGTTTTCTTCAATACAAGGGAAAAATTCTGGTGGATTTCCAACATTTTGTGAAATGGGCAGAAAGATATTAGAATTTTCCATCATTTGTTAATTTCTGTGTTTTCTGATATTGCCACTCTTAGCATTGCCTGTACTACAGTATTTTTACTAGCCTCAGGCATACTGATTACATCTGTAATGAACTTTGTCCCTAAGAAGGAAGGAAGGAAGGAATGATTCTCTCAGCAGATCGGTATATGTACCTGAGGTGCATGGGATTGTAGGTGTACTCTGAAGATACACTGTGGCTAAATGAAATGTGCAACACACGCATGAGAGAGTATGAGTAATTGGTTGAGACATTACTTCACTTTACCGAGTTGGAAGGCTTTGCAGCTCTGTGGCTTGGAAGTAATTTCAATTGGGCAATACACTATCAGATGTGTTTTGGGTTTGGTTTTTTTGTAATTTCCAGTTTTACCTGTATTACCAGACCGTTAGGTTTCCCTGCGATGTCCAAATTGTGATACGTTGCCTACTGCTTGCTTGAAGATTAAGTGTATTTGGCATAATATATGAAGATTCTAGGCATCTAAAAACAGTAAGAATTTTACGCATGTGTACAACACACCCTTAAAAACTCTTGCTAGAGAAAATCTTTTAAAACCAAACTGATGAATTTATAGTTAGTAGTGACTTGCTTTGACATCTCTCACAGCTGCAGGTTTTTTTTAAATGCTGAAAATTTGCCTTTATTATAATGTAAATTTTTTTTCTATATGTGGTTTTCTATAGTTTTTGATTTTATTTTTTTCAGCTTAAGATGCAGACATAAGTCTTGTGTAATATGGGTATAATTTTTAATTGTTTGCATTATTTCAAAGTTCAAATTATCACTTTGAGATTACTATAAATACACTTAAAATTATCTATTTTAAATTAAGAAAATATTAGAGATATTTTCATGGGTTCAATGACCTTTCATTTTATAAGCAATGGGCATGGTACAGAGTGGCTGTCATGTAAGGTACTTGAAGATTCTTAGTTTAATTCTATTTTTGCAATAACCTTGACTTTTTTTCTGACTTCTTTGAGTTGTGCATGTAATGAGTCCAGTAAATGCTGAAAACGGGGAAGAGTAAAGTATTTATCTAAAATAAAAGTTATTGGGGAGGGGAAACAATGAATGTATCCATCTGTACATGATTTACATGCTGTGGATGCCTTTGTAAACATTTTCCTATTTGTTTAAACTGTGTTTCAGCGAGGATGTAGTTGCCCTTGTGTGTAGTTTTAAGCTAATGACAGTCATCAACTGGTTTTGTGTGAAATGGAATTCATGGTATTTTTCTGTAACTTTATCCCCATGGTGAGTCTGTAAAAACCACATGCTCTTTCATACTGGTGCCGAAGGCCAGCTTTCCCAATCATTTTGATTCACTGTGTATCTAATTTTTTTTTTGGTCTAGAGAGGATTATTGCCACAGTATATTTTATTTATTCATTAGATTTTAGCCTTGTAAGTTAAAGTGTTCTAAATGATAATGTTAACAGGTATTTGTCCCTTTACTGTTTTTTTGGGGGTTGTTAAAAGATAGGGAATGAAGAATGCAAAATGGTTTATTGTTCAGACTGTCCGCTCTGGTCCAACCCTGTACTGATAGTACCTTCCCAGTATGATATTGTGATGTTTCATACAATACAGTGAACATAACCAACTTGTTATCTTCAATAAAGGATTGCTAAAACAGTGTGATATGCTTTATATTTTCTTGAGAAGAATTTATCACGAAGATGTAATTGCTCTCTATAAATAGATAACCAGAATGGATTTATGAGGTGTTTCCTAGAGATGGGTTTGTGTTTGTTCTACAGCACATGTGGCTCTTTGTCACAGTGAGCCAACAGTCTTGAAGTGGGCTTCTCTGTGGGAGACGAGTACAAAAAACATTTAGAGCTTCTAGGACAAATCCGTACTAAGGGGTGATTGGGATCGAAGGCAGAACGGACAGAGGCCTCCTTGGATGCTCCGATGGAGGAACCGAAAGAGGACCTGAGCCAAGCCGAGCAAAGCTGGCAAAGCAGTCCAGGAGGGGAGAAGAACCTGGGAGCCCCCAGAGAGAGAGGGACGAGTGAGCTATAGACCCTCCACATCCCTCTGCTTCATACCGAATATGATGTGTATTGGCTGGAATACCTCGTTGGTCAGTTTGGGGTCACCTGCCCTTTTACTCCTCCCTTTTACTTTCTACACCCCCCAGTGTGGTACACAAGATCCAGCAGTGGCCTTGGTCCGCACACCAATCCTTGGTAGTAACTCTAACCATGGGCTGTTATCACTGCCAGCAGCAGACACTGTCTGTGAGAACAGGCTGCTAACTTCAGACAGTGCAGTTAGTTAGAAGAACTGAACTGAAAAGTAAAATCACTGAACAGAATTAGTTCTGTTCTCAGTCAAAACCACGACAGTAGCCTCTTGGTATACTGTAGAGTTAAGTGAGCCACTTCATCTGTGAGTTTTATAATGTCAGGCATAAGCCCTGGCTTAAATCTTAAAAAGTAGAATTGGCCTCAGAAAACCAGTCCTTTATCTTTGTCACTTATAGTGGCTCATAGTGGTAATCAAAATCAGTAAGAACTTGAGATTAGTTACAGCATTGAACCAAGCTTTAGTGGGCTATTTTTTACTTCTAGGAGATGAAGCAAAAAGCAATTCTGCCTAATATGAGGTATCGGGTCTACTCTGGGAAAAAAAAAAAAAAAAGCCACAGTGCTAAGCAGTTACGAACTGGTTTGTGTTTTGTTGGGCTAAAAAGCAAATTTAAAGATTGTGTACTGAAGGCATATCACTTTTATATCTTTATAGTAGTTTTTTACATCTAAAATAAAAATTAAGTCAGATGGAGGTAGCTCCACTTGTGCAGGTGACCAACGGCATGGTATGCTTCCAGAGATGGAGGCAGTCTGACAAAACTACAAGAAAATACCCAAGTTGCTGAACTTTTGCAGTATAATCCAGGTAAGCATGCAATTTATGCAGTTAAAACTCCTCCTGGGGTCTTACGTGGCTGTGTAACCCCTTTCTCTGTGTACCCGTCTGATTTTGTCCTGCTCGTATTTATTTGGTCTGTTACTCTACAGATCTGACATAGCTATATTTTGCTTGTACTGTCTTACATTCCTACCTAAATGCTTCCCTGTTGATCAAAAGACAAGTAGTTCTTGCACTGTAGTATGAATGTGGCTCCTTTCTGTTTGAGGTCTTCTCTCATTTCCACCATTCCCTTTGGTGCGTGCTTAATCAGTGCTGCTGTGCTTTGTTCTTTTTACATCTGAAGGGTCATGTTCCTCCAAATTTTTCCTCTTCTAAAACCTTAAAGCTTTCTTTTGCTGTGATGCCTGGATTTAGAGACTGATTATTGAAAACTTCCTTCACTGATGAGTACTTCCTGCTTCTGTCCTTGACTGTCCTTATTTGTCTATATGCAGCTTGACTAGGAACGTCCAACAGAGAAAGCTTTGCTGTACTGTTCCTGTGATTAAATGCCGAGAATTAGCATTAGCTAGTGATTGCATCAACACCTGCTTTTAAAACTTGGCAAAGACTGTGAAGGAGTCATGAGGACGTGCTTTTGTAGGAGAAAAGGTCTGGTAATCTTTCTGTGAAAGCAGTTACCCTCCCTATTAAGTGAAGAAAAGGGCTGTAATAGGAAGACGCATTCTGAAGACTCCTGGCCCCTAACTGAAACAGTTAATGCTTTCTGTTGTGTTTAAATTGTTTCTGTTGTGTTTAAATTGTTTTAGAAATTACTGTTACCCTGCTTTTCTGGTTTTTCAGGCTTTTGGAATTTAAGGTGAATTGTGGGAAAATTGAGGCTATGTTGTAATAGTGTTTCGTGTTCTAAGGACCATGTATTTGTTGGAAGTAATCCAATTCCTGAGTCCCCTCATGATGATCTTGGAAGTTCATCTGGTCTGTAAATATAGAAATACTTATATTTCTGGCCTTTTCCAGGCAGCTTTTGGATTCTGTCAAGTAGTTACAATATGTTTTCAAACAAGCATTTTTCAGAGAATGTCACAAAATGACCAAAGGGAATCTACTTTTATCACTTTGAAAGAGCTGTAAAGCTTAAGTGAAAGAAATTGGACAGAAATTCATAGAATGAAAATTCTGTCTTGATAGATAGAACACTACTTTCAGGAGTTAATGTCCAGAGCTTAGAAAGGGTACCCAAAAATATTTGGGTATGTTACATTCCTTGCAAGACTATCAATTTCTGAGAGGAAAAAATACTGTCTTTTTAAAAAAAAATGTGCTGAAAGAGAAGCTGTTAAAAACACACCTCTCTACACTGATGTATTTTAACTACTGGGCGGGGAGGCATGAGAACATTAGTTTAACTGGTATTTTGAAGTCAGTTGGAAACTAAAGTCTGATTGCATTAATGAAAATATATTTCCCATTTTTGTAATGAAACTTTTTAATACCGTCCCCATCGAATTCAGTCTGTGAACGCTGTTTTTGTTTTGACAGGTACTTCCATGCAAAAAGGTGGATGTCCGCTTAATCACGAGCAAATGATCTACAGCATTTAGTTTGTGGGTTTTTAGCAGAAACTGGAGAATGTGCTCAGAGGTATTTTTTTGATCCTTTACATAGTGGTCATCTTCAGTTCATAAACACATATAAGTTTAATAGTGCAATTAGGTTTTTGTCATGAGTATGTAAAGCAGATGTGTTTTTTCCTAGTGTGTTTAAAATAAACAAAAATAACATTGCAGTTTTGGGAGCAGGGAATTTGAGAAATCAAACCAAAATACTTTTTCCAGCTCCCCTAAATCTGCATTTAATTTGGAAGGATATAGTTGTAGGAAATACTCTGTGTGTGAGGTGATCAGAAGTGTGGTGCTTTACAACTTCACTCTACTTCTAGTCATGGAGAAATTTTTAAATGGTGAAACATTTTAAATTCATCTCATTCCTACTTGTCCTTACCTTAAAACCATTTAGCAAGTTCCACACTGTTGTTTCAGAGATTACAATTATTGCACTTAACTTTCCACTCAATTTATGGGGGGGTGGGGGAAGGGAACCAAGAGATCCAAGTGTGTGAGTAATTGCATCAACTATTTTTACACGCAGTTACTGTGTTTTAAGTGCTGCTTCTGTGAACTGAGTGTAAAGAAAACCAAAATTTTATCTTCTAGATATAACTTCTAATATGGTCTTAGTAGCCTATGTGCTTTGAAAAGCATTAGATAAAAGCTTTTAAATGAAATTAAGGAAAAGGAGGAGAAAAAATGTACTAAATGGGTTTTGTGTTATCACTGACTTAAAGATGTTGTTGTACCTCTGTCTTTTAAATGCAAACTGTTCTTGTTCTGAACGGATCAGAGTCCTGCTGGTACTACAGACTCCTAGACAGCATGGCAGAGCTAAAAGCATGAGAACTGTAAGAGAGTGCCTCATACAATGAAGGACAGATGCTTGCTTTAATCATCCTTGGAAGTGGGCAGATTGGGTATGTGTGGTACTTGTCACTGCACTATTTGAGTGATGGGGAGTCTGTGGTTTATATGCATTAAGTGAATAATTGCTGAATGTGGTGTTCCATTTTTCTCTGGTTCACTAGCATAAACAATCTGGAACTATTTTATGCAGATAGATAATGTGGAAGATACGGCACCTGAAGAGCCCACACAGTTCAGTGGATTCATTAAGTTCAGAATGGAAAGGCTGGTGTTCACTGCAGGCGATGCTTTCTTCCCCAAGCAACGCTTTTACCTTCATAACTGGATCCTTGAATGCCAGGCAATTCTCAAACAAAACTTACTGTAGGTGGTGCTTAGAGGTTAGTACTTGGAAATTGGGTTTTTTTGCAGTTCTTCTAACTTATGGCAAGTAAGGATTGTCTTCAATTGCAGTCTTTCCATTGTCTTTCAATTTTCAGTCTTTGTAAGATCAGGTTAATGTGAAATTTAAGTTCTGCTACCTGTGTCCACACTGAATGGTAAAAGTAGCTTTGGAAATGGCTTCTTATAGTAGTGAAATGTTTCCTTGGTGCAGGGTCTGGTTTGTGCTGGCTGGAGAGGCCTTTCCTTGAATATAAAACCTTTCGGATTTGTTTTTTCTTGATTTTGGTTGGGCCTTTTTTGTCTGGTTGGTTGTTTGTTTGGAAGGGGGATTTCCACACTCCCTTACTTGCATTCAGCTGGATGCTGATCAGATTCATTTGCTGGACTGTTAAGAGCTGATGTGGAATCAATGAACTGTTCATCACAAACAGCCATTGTAAAAGCTTTGGGATGCAGTGCTACAGAGTGAAGCTTTCTTTACTGGAGGTTTCTGATCTGAACCTAGCTCTTTCAGCAGGAAATTCTTTCAGGGGAGCACAACCTGAGTAGGTTTGATCATGAAATGCCTGATGTGGCTCTCATCTATGTGAAAAAGCAAATTAGTTGCAGGAAGTCCTATTTGAATGCACTGATAGAGACTGGGATGGACTAAACTCGTTATTCTAAGCTCTGGTGAAGCTTGTGTCATTCCTGCAGGTGAGGAAACTGAGGCACTGTGAAAAGCAGCACAGCTTGTATAATATGGTGATTGTTGTGATCATGGGCTGTCAGCCCTGTAGTCAGGGGCAGATCACAGTAGTCCTTGCCTGACAGCTCCTCCCTGAAAATCCTGTCACCCTTCCTTAACAGACCAAATCTCTTTCCTCAGTTACTACCCAGTGAATGTAAATTGATGGCAGAGATAAGCTGCAGCAAGGATAGATGTATCTTGAGATGGGGTGCTGTCTTTTGGTAACCCAAAGGGTAGATGTTGTGGCAATGCAGTACAATGCCATTTTATTTTTGAGCTTCTGCTTGGCATCCTGTTGGGCTGCCTGGCTGTGCTCTGTGTGTTCTGAATTTCCCATTTCAGACATCTTTCAGTAACATCAAGTCACTCAAGTTTATAGCCATCCAAATTTCATCAAAAGTCTTTCAGGACTTAATATCCCAGGTCATACAAGAGTAAAAATCAAGGTCTGGGTCACTCACTACAAAGGTTTTAATGATTAGGCTAGGAAAGAAAATTCTTGGAAAGTTGTCATCCTCTAGGACAGAAGTGTGATGGACGGATGCCATAAAGGGAAGGGTGGTAACAGTGTAAACTGAGAATGGTGGAGTTGTGTGAGTGAGCTTCCTCCTGGAGGAAGATGGAGTTCCATGGATGTGTGACAGTGTAGAGTTTGACCCTCTGTAAGGGAAGGCGTTCAGGAGTCAATTCTGCATGCTGCTGTTCTTGCAGCTATGATAACAGCAAGGATTAGAAGATAATTGTTTTCATTAAAAATAGTGGGAGAAGTCAAACATGCTGATCCCCCAAGGGGTGCAGGGGCCAGGTGCCTCCTTCTCATGAAATGTCATGTGAGCCAAGCAGTAGCTAATTACAGCATTTATAATGCCATTAACCTTTAATCGCATAGTCCATTAGTGGACTAAGAGCGTTAAAAAAAATAACAAAAAACCCTGCCAAACCATGCCGTGGTGTCCCACGCAATCACATTTTGCCACCCCTCAGGACTTCAGGCTGAAGGCGGAAACCCCGTGCATACTCAGGGATGCCCAGGGTAAAAGATGCTGTGTTGGAAACTCGCTCCTCCAGAGCGTCTCTTTCTTGTTGGCTGCCCTTCGTGTCAAGGGGGCACTTTATTAGTGCTGAGCAAAACATAGCTTGAAAGGTCAGATTATCCATCGGTCTTGTGCGAGCCACTGAGGAAAAACTGACAGCCACTCTTTGTCTCTTTACCTGTCTACAAAACTGGCCCTGATTCTGTGAATACTGAGGCTCTATTTAGAGGTAAAGTGCGTTATGTCAGACCAGTTCCAGTGGTAACAAACCGCATAATGAAAAAGCATTAAGCAAGAGAACTTTAAGCAAGAACAATAAACATCTTCCTACACTTAGCACATTAGGGTGTTTAATCCCCTCTTTATATGGTTTTCGGTGTAGTATGTGTGGTATCGAGTAACTGGCAAGCTACTTGGCATTTGTATAGCATCAAACAACAGACTGCTTAGCCAGCCAGTGCATCTAAATAATTACATATAAGAAATACTTGTAGAAGTTAACCCCTCCATCTTATAGAAATAACCATGGCAATCTGTGTGGAGATAGCAGCTATTACTGCCCACACACCTTTTGGTTTTGTTTCCCTAGCTAACCCTGAGATAAACAGAGTTAACTGGCACAGAATACAAAGCGTTTTCTTTGCTATTTAATGCTTTTTTAGTGGATTCTGCTAAGGCAGTTGCATTGGCTAGTTACTCCTGATAAATTATAACATTTATCAGGAGGGAACTATTCCAGAATTGCTTGAGAGCAAGCCAAAAGTATAATGCCTGCATACATAAAAGACATTTTGAAAGCAAAAAGTTAAAGCTCAGTGGGAAATGTTGGTGATCTGCCTCTCTTAAGATGAAGTTTGTAGTTTCCCATTATCCAGTAATTCTAAGGTGAGCAACTCTCAAGACAAGGATCCTAAAAGAAGAAAAAAAAAAATCGGTCTGTAATAAAAATACCTGTGTGATTTTATCTTTAGTTTGAGGAAAAACATAGGGGCAGTACTAGGTTCTTGGGCTTCTTTAGGTTCTGTAGTAGTTGATCATCCAGACCTATTTTAAGTTCTTTGGCTGTGTTTTCCCTCCAGGTTTTCTAGAATGATTTTTTGTATTCAAGGTCCAGATGTCCACCTTAAGCATACCTGTGCTCTGCTAGTACCTGCTTGTGCTTCAGGTCTTGCATAGCAACATGGACTTGATCTGAAATATAGTTGAAGTCTGACTATAAGCACAGTTGGTCTGACTCTAAAAAAAAAAATGTGTGCGCACCAAGACAGCTGCTTGGAAGTTTCCAGGATGGTTTATGTTCTGATTTAACCTTAAAAGAGCGTGTTTCCCTGTATCTTTGCATGCCCTGTAGCCACCGGAGGAAGGTTGTGGTAGTGCACATGGATTCATCTATAGACATGGCCTCTGGCTCCTGCATGCTACATTAATCTACCACAGCAGCATAATCCTCCTCTTTTCAGCCAGACGCTTGGCAACTAAGACACGTTCTGTCCTACTTAAGGTATAAATAAGCCTTTAATGTTACTTGGGGATTACATTAGGACAAGAGGAGCTCTTTTGAAGGCACAATTCCTGCACAGCAGGACTTGCAGAGCAGGCATCGGCCATTGCATTCCTGCAAGATGTTCAAGGAAGGGGAAACTAGCGGTTTCCCAACCACACATACAGAAAGCAGTGGCAGCTTCTGACTACCAAAATACAGAACTGGCCTTTATAAGTTGTCAGAAGTATGCGTATGATGGGTAACCTCCCTGTATCTCCAGATGAAATGCACATGTCCATGGAGGCAGTTATCACTGTTAAGTGTGCTGGCTTAAAGAAAAGAGGGGGCTTGAAATACTCAACTGGAATGAGTTTCAACAGTGTTTTGGGTGATAGTGATGTAGTACTTGGGTGAAGTGGGGTTAGGTCCCTGATCCTCCAGAGACTTCATGCGTGACTGGAGGTAAGCTGTTAAGAGAATTTAAACCCTTTCCCCACCTTTGATTCCAGCAGCATTTGTGGGTGTGAGACCTGTTTTCTGCTCATGCAAGTGAAGTGATAGGACTTTGTAAGGGATGAACAGGAATGTACTAAAAAGAATGTGAGACAAAAAGGCTATGATTTGACTGAAGAGTTGCTTGGTCTAGTGGTTGTGCTGTATGTCCTGGTCCCTTCTCCTGTCTGTCCCTTTCCTCCTCCTTGTGCTGGCCTGGCTGAAGAATTAGTGTGGTCTCATAGGGATTAGGCAGATTAGGAATAGACCTGTTTGAAGAATGAAATAATAATTTTTTTTTTCAGACAGATCTGTTTCCTCATTTGGTTCACTGCACAGCTGCCTAAATACTTCACTTGGTGTGAGGCAGGGGCAGTGCAAGGCAGGAGCAAGCTGTCAGGGCTATGAGTTGGTTAAATGAGCACTAAATGGCTGGTGAATTAGACACAAACCTGCAACTTCACTCCTGATCATGTAGCACTGCCTATTGAGCAGCTATTTGTAAGTTATATTTCTATGTGACAGTGATGTACCAGAGGTGCTTTCTGGGACTTGGAGAAGTGCTGATCTGTGTCTCTAGTATGTAAATGCTCTGATACCCACCTTCTCTGTGTGTGCCCATACTGCAAAATAGTAAACGTGAAGATCCTCAAACGTGGGCTTCATTCGTCAAAAGAGATGATGATGGTGACTTGTGGCAAGTTCTGCACAATGCAGTCATGGTGTGGTACCAAGCAGACTGACAGCGCGAATGGCCTTAGCTCTGTGGGCTCGCGTCAGGTGTGACATTAGAGAGAAATGGAGAAAGGAAAAAGAAGCGCTAAAATCTGATTAAGATGTCCCTGTTAATGCTTTGCTGTTTTGTCACGCAGTTGTCTTCTAGCATGAATACGTTCTTTGTATTTTTTATAAATGAAAGGAGGTTGTTCCCAGTTCTTGTTAGTCTGGTAGGAAAGACTTGGAATGAGCCGGGTGGTGTCTGGCCCTATTAGATACAGTGCTATGGCTGGGAATGTATTTTAAGAGTAAAGAAAAAGCAAATAAGAAAGAAAACAGCATGGCTACTTGGATAAGTACTGTACAATGTTTGTCAGTGTTACTCCTAGTTGACTTTTTTCAGTGACTGTCCTTCAAGTTTGGTTTGGTTTTTTTTTACGTACTATTTACCTCTCTAAATACTGCAGCAGGAGCCAAGCCCTATCTTACTGGCATTGTTTTTGCAGTGTTTTGATGTGAGGGACCTGCCTTTGTTCTTGAGGTTTTTGAAGGGTCAGACATGTTATTGGGGGAGGGAACAGAGGCACAGAATACCTATTTAGATAGATGGATAGATAGACAGATAGACAGACTGACCTCTGTGTTGTGGCAGCCCCACAATTTAGAAATACTTTTATGCTCTAGGGAAAAAAAAGAGCAAAACAAACAACCAAAAAAGTGCAAGCAAACTAAACCCAACCACCCAGAGCTGAGGGTGCTGGGTGTCTGTTCCTGGACTTTCCCAGCCTCCACACTGAGCCCTTTCTGTGTCCAGCATCCCAAGTCCTGTTGGCTCAGCTGACCCACACTTCCATGGCAGGGGGCTGTGTTTCGGTTGTCCTTTGCTCTTGTCTCGGATTCGCTTTGCTTTCTGCTGTGTTTGGATTCCTCAAGGAGCTTTTGTGTAGAGCAGGAAGCCTCGGGTGTGTTTTAACATCTGAGTCTGGGGAAAAAAGCAAGGTGAGAAGCGCTAAGTTTTCAAGATGTATATCATGCAATCTAAACATTTTTTCTGTCTTTACACATTTCCTATTTTAATCAGAAATGAAATAATTGAAATTAAACCACTGAAATACAGGGATTGGGGAGCAGTTGGAATTGAGCCAAATACAGGCATATACCTTGAGTGTACTGTCCCTGCCTGGAAACTTTTACCACTTACTGATATTGAGACTGCAAAGTCATTAGATGGGAGACTGTTGCAAATAATGTCCCACTTCTGAATTTCCCATCAATACTAAATTGCAGGCACTGAAACAACAATGGTTACCTCAAATGTTTTGGCAACTACCTGACTCTGCCTAGGCTGAGGTTGCTCCCGGGCACTGCTGTGAGGAAGAAAAGGATTAAAACTGTCAGAAAAAGACCTCTTCTTAGCTCAGCTATTGAAAAAATAATAGATTTTTTAAATCATTTGAATATTACACGATGGATTCTTTTTTTTTTTTTTCCAGTCGTTCATTTATAAACTTCTGTGGTTTGAGGCAAACATAAGTACTTTTTTGAGGTCAAAATGAACCTTTTTTTCCACAGCAGTTGCCCCATGGGAGTTTCTCTGGGCCCCTGACCCCAGGGTTGTGAGCAGGTGTTTGCTTTTACAGGTGATAAGGCAGCTCTTTGGCAAATGTGTATTGCTTTGCCTTTCCTTTGGTACGCCTGGGCAGGGGCACTGGCTCGAGAGGGTGTCTTGGCCGATGGGGGCTACTTGGCTTCAGGGCAGCTGGGGCTTAGGGCACACAGATGTTTAAACCTCTGCATGCTTGTGCAGACTTTGGGCAATGCTTTTTCCTGGCTAGAGTAATAGAATGGGGGGAAAGAGGGAGACGGGAAAAGTCACTTTCCTTTAAAAAAGATAGAAAATTTTAATAGGGTGTAGTGGTTTTTACTGAGTTTTGCTTGTGTCTGTACAGAGCTATCCTGTCCTCACCCTGAGATAGCTCTGGGTGTAGCAACCTGTCACGTGCTGTGAATCGCAGGATTGGTATGTGCCTTATCAATAGTACTGCCTAAGACTTGTGGGTGGGCTGGGCTGGGTTAGCTGGGGGGGTGGGAATGTTGTGTGTTTTTCTAAGCTGTGAGAAACAGGCCTTTGTATCTTTTCTTAGTGTTTGTTGTTGCTTTTGGGCCAGAAGTTGTCAACACCTCATTCTCTTTCTGTCCATGTTCAAATTACTCATTAATGCTCAGCCTGCTTTGGGCAGGGAAAACCATGACCAGTCTGGAAAGGTGCATATTTACAAAGTCTTCTAATGGTAAAACCTCCCAAATTTTCCCCAGCTGCCAAAAGGAAGAGAAGTTTGGTGTACTGGAGAAAACAACAGTAAATACTGCTCTGCTCAGCTGGTAGGAGCAATAGGTTTACCTTCCTGGAAGACTGTGCTTTCTTGTAGCATTTTGTTATCTTGCTGAAGATGCCTATTATGCAGAAGAGCTGGAGTACTTTGTCCTTTTTGTCTCTTTTTGAACTTTGACCAGTTGGTCAAGCTTGATTATAAACCCAGATGCTAATTATGCTGCTTCTCATTTCACTGAACAAAGGTGTGTTGGCAACACTTCCTTGCTGTGGCCGGAGTCTTCAGGACAAGATCCATGAAGTAAAATGGTTGAGGAAGAGGCTAAGAGCTTACCTATGGAGCTGAGCGAGAAGGAAGGTGTGGAGAACAACGGATTTGTTCAAAATGAGGCCTTTGGTGATGAGGAGACTGATACCAGTAGCCAAGAAGAAATACCAAAAACGTGTGCAGTTGATGTGGACCCAGTGGCTGTGGAGGAGACGGCCTTGAAGCCCTATGCAGGGATGCCAAAGGAAGTCTTGCTGAAGTTCTCCAGCCAAGCCCGATACAGAGTCACCAGGGAGATTCTTTTCTGGCTCATAATTGCTGCTGCTGTCATACTTGTGTGCGCTACGATTGCAATTATTGCTCTCTCCCCGAAGTGCCTCGACTGGTGGCAGGCTAGTCCCGTTTATCAGATCTATCCTCGTTCCTTCAAGGACAGTGATATGGATGGGAATGGGGATCTGAAAGGTGGGTGAATTTCCATTCTTTGTATGTGCCGAGCTGTGTAGCATTTGTCTTTGGATATGTGTGTGTGTGTAATATATATCTATACATAATATATATGTATACATATATATTACAACTAAAAAAACATCATCGTATAGTCCTTTAGAGAAAGACACCCTAATGGAGAAGGGAAGACAAGTTGTCTGACTCATGATTAATGGCAACTCGCATTGTCAGCAATAAATCTGGGAGTTGCTTATTCAAGTTGCAAAGTATAAGCCTAAAGTTAGAATTGATGTTTAGAAGTGGGGCTGAGAGCAGCAGCACAGCTGCTGTCAGAGTAAAATAACTCCACAAAACTGAGGTCAGTCAGGTGGACGGGTGGTGCTGAGCACTCTGTCCTATTAGGCTGGCTGCCCTTTCATAAAGAAAATTGAGGAAAATTAAAACTGACAAAGAGGAGAGAAAAATGTGTTACTTTTAGTTTTGTCTAGGTGGTTTTGTGCTCTTAGGAATGCATTGAGAAGGGGTACCTGAAAATACCAAGAGGCGGTGCTGCTTATCAGTAGCTTAGCTGCTGTTTCAGAAAGGGAGGCTCAGCACCATAATGGACAGTAGATTTCTAAACCAGGAGCACTGGCTGTAATACACTCCACTGGCAAGTGAAGGCAAAAAAAAACCCAACCCTATTTCTATAGTTGCATGCCAGTAGTAACATGTCGGAAGATAGGAAAGATTTGAGTTTAAAAATACTAGGGGGGGTTGGAGTAAGGTGTCCTTACAGGGAACAACAGAAAAACCCCGTAAGAGACTTTTCCTAAGGTAGGGAATACCTGGGATCTTTGTGTTAAATTTGTGGTTCCCTGTGTATGGTCTGAGGATTAATTGATGTTCCTTGAAATGGGAAAGCAATGCTGTTGCTTCATTTTAACAAAATATAGGAGCTCTTTTTCAGAAGTGGGTGTTAAATGTATTAAATGCAATTGTAAATATTTTCATAATACAGAACAGAAATTTGGTTTGATCTGATTTATTTATTTATTTATTAAATTCCTACTTTACCTTCCTTGTAAAAGTGTGAATGGTTTCCATTCTGTGACCTCAGGCTATCCCTGAAGAAATGTCAGGATTGCTGTGCTACCAGAGATCGGTGAAAACAAGGGATGGTTGTGTATCAGAGGGACTATCTGTGACTGAGAGCCCAATGGCAAACTTATTTCAACAAAAAGACTTTGTCTTTCCTAAACAGATTATGCCCTTTTCTTCTAAATAGGTATCCAAGAAAAACTGGACCATATTACATATTTGAATATAAAAACTATCTGGCTCACTTCGTTCTTTAAGTCCCCCTTAAAAGACCTTGGATATGGAGCTGAAGACTTCTATGATATTGATCCCATGTTTGGGTCAATGAGCGATTTTGAGAATCTGATCACAGCCATACATGACAGAGGTAAGCTGCAACATTGAACAAAATAAATATTAAAAAAACATTCATTCATTCTACAGGGTTATCTTGTAGCACTAGGTTACAACCTGAGATTTCAATTTGCGCATCTGGCAATTCCCCCACGGTGGCATTGTGCTCTGTGGTGCATATGGTATGGGCTGGGAGATCAAGGCTGAGATGCAGTTCTGACTGAAATTTTATGACTGATGGCCGCTTTCTGAAGAAAGCGGGAAAACAACTACAGGGTTGGGAGGGAACATAAGCTTCCTTCCCGCAATTGCAGCCTTGGTCAGTGCATTTGTGCCTTAGACTACACGTTTGCTCAGGTGTTTCCCCTTACAGCTGTTGGGCGAAATGGAAAATGGTTTGCCAGTCCCCAAAACATCTGGCATTTCAAAAACATGTCTAGTCTTTAGAAAGGGTGAGGAAGAACATGTTTTCACTGATGCTAGTCTGGTGAAGTGTCTTTTCCCACCTGGGAGATGGGAGACAGATGTTGAAGTCAGAGTTAGTGGAAGTGGTTTCTAACAGTAGAAATTTGTTCTGAATTTTTTTCTTCTGCCTTTTCTCCCTCCTCAGCAATGGGCTGGGGAGAATGGTATCAACAAGGTGTGTTGCAGCTACTTACAGACTCCAGGGGGTTTTTGTGGGTTGGTTTTCAGTTGGGTTTTTGTTGTGTTTTTTTTTTTGGTTGGTGGTTTGGGGTTTTTTTGTGTGTGTTTTTTTTGTTTGGTTGGTGGTTTGGGGTTTTGTTGTGTTTTGGGTTTTTTTGTGGGTTTGTTTTTTGGTGGGGGTTTGTTTTTTTTTTTTTTTTTTTTTGCACCTCTCTCTTTCATCGGGTATCTGGGATGGAAGAAGCCAAAACACTGGATACTGCTTTAAGAAAAACATGTGAATTTTATCTTAAGGCTAAATTGAATGTTGTTTTTATGGTTTGATTTTTAAGGGCTGAAGGTGATAATGGATTTAATACCAAACCACACAAGTGACAAACACCGATGGTTTCAGTTGAGTCGCAATCGAACTGGGAAGTACACAGACTACTACATCTGGCACGACTGCCTACAGGCTGCTGGTTTGGTCGCTCCCCCAAATAACTGGGTAAACACAGAAAGGGACATGTGCAAATCCCAAGCTGGATGCAGCTGTAATATATTTGTCCCAATGTTCACTGGTTTACAAATGACTGCTGAGAGGTACAAGCTGATGTTACTAAGTGAGCTAGTTCAGACTGAGTTTGAAACCAGTTCAGGGGGGAGGAGATCCTGCTTCAAACAGAATTAAAAACCCCTACTTTTATTTCTTTACCTCAGTGTTAAAACTTCACTCATTAAACAAACACAAAGGGGTGGTGTGCACGGGTGCCCCCTTCTGTGTCTGGGTACTCCACTCTAGAAACTTCATCTCAGCTCACCTGAAATCGTAGCTGGTGAGGAGGGAAACAAAACAGTGTGGTTTTGGTGGGTTTTTTTTTTCCTTTTGCTGGAAGGTGATTGGACCATAAAATGTGTTGCCTATTTCAAATACATTTATGGAAATATGAACTGATGGGGTGCATGATTAGGAAATTGTATATTCTAAAAACTCAAGATGGAATAGGATTTTGTACCATCTGGTGTAATTTCTTTTTAACTATAGAGTCAAGTGCTGTCTTAGCCTTTGGAATCTTTTATTACAGAGATGACTAGATAAAGCTAACATTTTTAACATGCTGATTGTTGTCGGTGTTTCAAAGGGATAATACCAGGTTGCAGAAAGCTCGAGGTTAACTAAGTTTATTTTTAGTAAGTTTTAGGAAAAATGGTTCCAAAAGAAATGTTCACACCCATGTTTTTCCCTCTATTCTGAGTAATTCCAGTGAAAGTCTACTTAAAAAAAACCCAAACCAACAAACCAAGAGTGACACAGAACATTGAACAAGAAATACATGTGGCGAAGCACAACTAAAAGGAGAGCAGTTAGTGGGAGAAGGGAATATAAAACCTATGTACCAAAATCTACTCAAAATTTAGTCCGTTGATTAGGCATTTTGTGCTTTATTATTTGCTCGTAATGCGCCACATCTTCAAGTATGCATAGGAGTAAATGTTTGTTAGATTAGTTCTGATTATCCCCCCTCCCTTATATGAGCAGGTGAGTGTCTTTGGGAATTCCAGCTGGCAGTTTGATGATGTGAGGAAGCAATGTTATTTTCATCAGTTTGGGAAAGAACAGCCAGACTTAAATTTCCGCAACCTTGCTGTCCAACAGGAAATTCATGTAAGTACGTAACCTGCTGCTGCTGCGCCAACACAAAAGCAGTTATTTCCACACTTATTTTCCCTGGTTATTTGTGCTATACAATTTACAATCTAGTTGGAAGTAATTTAAGGATTGCAGTGTATGTAAACAATCAGAACAAAATGATGTCTAGACAAATACTACATTTACATGCAAAATTCAAGCTTTGTGCTGTAATGCTTCCAGTATCAGAGCTACTTTGCTGCAACTTTGTTTAATTTAAAAGCAAACTAGTAACCATCCTGATGCTGCTTCAGGAGCCCTCTACTTTTCAGCTTGACCTTGTTTGCAAACTGTTCATACTTAGTTTTCTATGAATCAAATCAAACCTGACCTTCAGCTGAAATAGCTTTTCACAACATTTTTTTATGTGTATTTTTTTCAGCTCTGACAACATCCCCCTTCAGCTTTTGTTAAAATAGATTAAATGGGGTAGGCTTTTCTAGTGTCCCCTGAAGTGAGAGACTTTCCATCCCTTTGTGTACCTGATACTGGCTCCTTGCAGTGATTCCAGCTTAAAGTTTTTCTCACATGTGGATGGCCAGAATTAAATAAGTTGAAGAGAAAAGGTGTCCGGACAGAATTTTGTACAGTGGCATAGGTACTTCTCTCTCTGTGTCCAAGGATTGCTGTTACTTGTTGTGAAGTTGATGCTAGTACCCAAATAATCCAACATGACTGCTGCCTGGAAGCAGTTAAACTGCTTTCAGCTCTAGTCTCCATCAAGAGCCAAGGATGAAGGCACTTAGTTTGGATGTGGTATCAAGGAGAGCAATTAATGGAAGGATTGACTTGGAAGGTAAAGCTCTTGCCCTGAAGCCTGTGCTGAAACAGAGCTGAATGACTCAAGTGGTGAGAAGTTTTTATCTCTGTTGATACAAAGAGCTGTTAATTAGCTAGTCAAATATGGGTATGGCACCTTGTTTTAGTGAAGAGATGTTTGCATTTTCAAGAAAGCAGTGCTGATTTGAATTACAAGGAATGCCTTGGCTTGTGGATAAGGCAGAGATAGGGAGTTTCAATCCATCTACATCAGTGTACTTCATACACTTAGAAAAAGACAATACATTAGCTGCCTTTTTGATTTGTTGTTTTGTTCTTAAAAAAAAAAAACCCTTTTTATGTCCTCAGGTGAAGAAAAGTATCTGGTCTAAAAGAACATTTGCAGAAACCCCTCAAGAGGGATTGAACTTCGGAATTGTTTGTTAAAACTGTAGCAATTAAAACTGTAGTAATATAATAGCTACTGAAGTAGGATATAATCGTACCAGTACTGACTAACCTCTGAATTTCATCATGAAATTGCAGATCAGTAGCAGTGAACTTGGATAATATTTTTTTCAACTTCCTGCAAATCAACAAATACGCCTGAAAATAAAATAATTTCACTTCAGTCAAATAAGAGAGAAAAATGTTTTAAGAGCTCTATTGTATAAAAAGAGAATTGGTGGCACAAGGTCTGTGCAGAAAAACATGTTCTTGTATATTTGAATCAATGTGTTCTAACTGTGTGCAGCCATGTTGGATGTTCACCAAAAACAGCACTTAGCAGAGCCTGGTTGTTTTGATGAATGAGATTAGAAATGGCTTTTAGGGAGGCATGCCCTGGCTTCGGTGTTCTTAATTACAGAAGAAGCTACAGACCACTCTTTTTTTGTGTTTTTTTTTAACACCGGATGAAATGGTAAGACATGCTTTTAGATCTTAGACATTCAATTGAAATGATTAACTTGTAGTAAAACCTGAAGTATGAATTAAAAAAAAAAAGTTACATATTAATACATCCTAACAGGTTTAGTTTTCTTTTCAATTAAGTATTATTTTGAATGGGGTTGAGCTCACTTGGACTTCTCAATTTTTACCTTTCTCTAGGATATTATCAAATTTTGGCTCAGCAAAGGAATTGATGGATTTAGTTTCAACGCTGTTAAATTTCTCCTAGAAGCAACACATCTCCGAGATGAGCCTCGTGTGAACAAGTCTGACAATCCAGTAATGTATATGTTGTCCTTGCTTTTTTTCCTGTATTTCCTGACAGAGCAAGAGAGCATGTTTTTACTTTTTTGGGTCTTAATTGTGGTTTTAGGATGGCTGGCTCGATCTGTCCTGTGGGAGGCAGGTGGCTCCCTGGTGCTCTGCAGAAGGAGAACATAAAGAAGTCCCTGGGCTGAGGGTGTAGGTCAGTGAGGAGCGCTGTGGTGGAAGGAGAATTGTCCACATACACTTAGTATTTGTGTTCTAACACTGTTGCTTTGAAATTTCTGTTAAAAATAATTTGCTTTTCAATTTTCTAAAAAGACCAGTCTTGTGATTTTATTAGTCGATTGATTGTGTTTGAGGAGCCCACTACAGGAGGCAAGCTTAGAGTTCTTACCTCCTTGGTGAGATTGACTGCTTGGGATTCCACAGCAGTCACTAGCACATATTCTATGTTGCGAGTAGGAATCGGAGCAAAACAAAACAAAAAACCCCTTCTGTTGCAGTATGTTACAGTGACGGGGAGCTAGTCACATTCAGAAATGTGCACCCCATTATTTATGCTGTTTGTTTTTCACAGAATCACAAAAGGGTAGGGGCTGGAAGAGAACTCAAGATCATCTAGTCCAACACCCTTGCTAAATCAGGATCACCTAGAGCAGATTGCACAGAAACGCATCCAGGCAGGTTTTTAATATCTCCAGAGAAGGAGACCACAGCTTCTTCCAGTGCTCTGTCGCCCTCTAAGTGAAGAAGTTTTTCTTCATTTTCAGATGGAACTTCCTCTTCCAATTTGTGCCCTTGTCCTGTTGCTGGGCACCACTGAAAAGAGTCTGGTCCCAATCTCTTGACAGTCACCCTTTAAATATTGATAAGCATTGATAAGATCCCCATTGTCTTCTTCAGGCTAAACAGCCCCAGGTCTGTCAGCCTTTCCTCATACGGGAGATTCTCCAGTCTCCTAACTATCTTTGTAGTCTTCTGCTGGACTGGTCACACTCTTCTTTACGCACCCCGGGAGACCATTGGTGGTCTTGGCTATAAGAGCACAGTACTGGCTCATTGTTAACTTTTTGTCCACCGGGACTCCCAGGTCCTTCTCCGCAGAGCTGCCTTCCCGCAAGTCTACCCCAACCTGTACTGGTATAGGGAGTTACTCCTTCCCAGGTGCAGGACCCTTCTCTTCCTCTTGTTGAACTTCATTTGGTTCCTCTCTGCTCAGCAGTCCAGCCTGTTCAGGTCTTACTGAATGGCAGCACAGCCTTCTAGTGGGTCAGTCTCTCTTCCCAGTTTTGTATCATCAGCAGACTTGCTGGGGGTATGTTCTAGCCCTTCATCCAGGTCCTTGATGAATGCTAACATAGTGAACTTGGTGATGTCCTCAGATAGTGCCAGCATTAAGGCACTGTTCCCCTGCAGAACTGAGGATCACGTAAAACTGGTCAGCTCCACAAGTATAGTTGCCTTTTATAAGTTACCACAACAACAGTGATGTTCATCTTCCCAGCCTGGTGCTTGCTTCTGCAGATGGGCTTGGCTGGTTAGTGCTGCGGGTGAGCTCCCTTTTGTAGGACAGGATCCAAAATAATCAGCCCTCTGCTATCGTGTCTTTGGAGTTCTTCAAGTGTGGTTCAGCTCTTGGCTGTTAGTGTTGGTTATGCTGGACAAATTTCAGTTACGTCTTATCTGTGCTGGTGCGTTGTCTCAAGAAAGGACGGGAAGAATTTGGAGAGTTCTAAAATCTAAAATATTAGTGAGCTAATGGGAAATACTGTTTTTTCTTTAAGGAGACCATCACAGCCTATTCCCAGCTCTACCATGACTATACGACCACACAAGTTGGTATGCATGATATTATCCGCAGCTTCCGCCAAACCATGAATCAGTTCAGCAGTGAACCTGGCCAATACAGGTAATCGTTATTGCAGCTAGTGTATTTTCCTCTATTTGTCACTCTTTTGCTAGCAATAAAGTGTGTTTTTTTTAATAACATTCCATAAAACGTTTTATTCATCCAATGCAAATAGCAGTGCATAGTCTGTACTATCTCTTCCCCAATGAGTGAGCAGAAGGAAATTAATTTGCCCCAGTAGCTCTGCTGTATCTATGGACTGTAGAAAAGTAAGCAGAATAGGCAGCCATTTGGATCACAGACACTATAATTAATCAGCCCTGTGGCTGATCTATCAATTAATATATTGCATAGTATTAATAGTGCAGTTCATGTCAGACACATGGTCAGAGATTGTTAAAATCACAGAAAGGCTGAGTTTGGAAGGGATCTCTGGAGGTCATCTGGTCCAACCACCCTGCTCATCAGGGCTGCCCGGGACTAGTTGACCAGGTCTTTGTCCAGATGACTTTTGAACATGTCCAAGAATGGAGCACCACATCCTCCCTGGGAAACCTGTGCCATGGCTTGGTCACCCTCACAGTGAAAAAGTTTCCTGGTGTTCAGAGGAAACGTCCTGTGTTTCAGCTTGTGCCCACTGCCACTAGTCCTGGCACTGGGCACCACTGAAAAGAGCCTGGCTCCATCATTATTGCACACTCCCTTCATGTATTTACATACATTGATGAGATCCCCTTGAGTTTTTCTCCAGGCTGAACAGTCCCAGTTCTCCCAGCCTCTACTCCTTGGAGAGATGCTCCAGTCCCTTAATGGTCTCTGTGGCTCTTTGTTGGACTCTCTCCAGTATGGCTGTGTTTGTCTTGCACTGAGGAACCCAGAACTGGACACCACACTTCAGGTGTGGCCTCACCAGTGCTGAGTAGAGGGGAACATTGACCAGCTGGCAACATTCCTCTTAATGTAGCCCAGGACACGATTAGCTGCCTTTTCTGCAAGGGCACACCACCAGCTCATGTTCAACTTGGGAGACCCTCAGGTTCTTTCCTGTAAAGGAGAACATGGAAATTGCTGGAATGGAGTGTGTGGATGTGTGCAGAAAGATAAGACTTGTAAGTCAGATACATACAGTCTTTTGTTGACTCTTGTAATTTTTCCTCCAGAAATTTCCAAGAAATATTTATCCTTGTCTGCTTTACAAAATACTGTTAATCTTCATTAACTTCTCTTGATGGGGAGGAGGGAAGTGAACATAATTCTTAGTGCTGTGTTATTTTATATTTCCAACATCATTCCTAGCTTCCTTCTGCTCTGTGCAAACCAAGAATGAGTCAAAAAGGCTACTTGTGTACTTCTTTGTAGATTTATGGGTACTAATGATGATGAAAAGGATGACATTGAAGCAACAATGATGTATTATGGAACAACGTTTATCCAAGAAGCAGATTTTCCCTTAAATTTCAACCTAATTAACATGAAAAGTCTATCAGGCCACAGTATTTTTGAAGCTGTCAACTTGTGGATGAAAAAAATGCCTGTGGGAAAATGGCCAAACTGGGCGGTAAGTGATGGAAACCTGTAGGTGATAATTCCTCTTATGGTGGTAGAAACCTCCATACCTGTTCCTCTTCCTCCTCACCTCCATTGATTTCAGTGGGTTCAGCAGCAGCAGCCTGAGCCCATGGCTAAGCTATAGTAGATATCCACGTGAAACTGTCAGCTGCTGTAGTGGCAGTCATTGGCATTGTCAGCTGTCTCTCTGTCCTGCCCTTTGATAACAGTTTCACTCCATATGCAAAGGTGACAGAAGGGAATTTATGATCATGCCTCTCCCTTGGTGTCTTCAGTGTAGTATGAGCTGTTGGCTTAAACCACAGGTGAGGATGGGATTGGTACAGTTACCTTTGGCTATAAATTGACTCAGTGCAATGGATTCTGGGGACCTCCTTGTGCTGGGGAAGAACAGAGAAAGCAGCTGAGGGCAGTTAACTTTGCTGGTCTTTGCTGGGAAGCATTTTTGGGTTATGCAAGAGACCTTTTCAGAAGAAGCACCACCTCTGCACAGCAGAAAAAATGGCAGAAATCCGAGGGAACTCTAATTGTGAAGAGTTGCTATTTGTCATCTCTCCTCACTTCTGCCTTGTGCTGCTGGTAGGGCTTCTGTGTGCTAAATTATCTGGGGCAGAAGGTTGTATTGGACCAAGATGAAAAATATTTGCCCTCACAGGCCTGGAGGGGAAATAAAGAAAAAAGAAAAAGAAATAATCCCCAACCTACTACCTTGTTGAATTAGTTAACCAAGTTCACATGTGCATGGAATTTTATAATGTGTGTTTAACAGAATGATGCTTTCTTCAGGTTGGAAGCCCTAATGCTGCCCGGATTTCATCTCGGATTGGGAAGGAGTATGTCAATGTTATGAACATGCTGCTTTTAACCCTCCCTGGTACTCCTGTAACTTACTACGGTGAAGAAATAGGCATGGAGAACATTGCATCAGAAAATGTAAGTGAAGAGCATGTAATCTCTGGTTCTGTTGTTCTTCAGTGCTGAGTAACAGAACTTAAAAAATACAAAAATTTTCATTTCGTTAACCCAACCCAGTGTTTCTCACTGTTTAGATGGCTTTCTGTGTTCCCCATGGCAAAAACACTGGACAGCATGTGGTGGGCCTGGGCTGTAGCGGTCAGGAGAGGTGTGTTGCAGTCACCTGAGGCAAGAGGAACAGAGTGTGCTCTGTGCCTTTCCTTTCGCAGTGGGATGACCTGCATAACTTAAAAGCTTTCATGTCCAGCCCCTGCAATTTCTTGTCTCTTCTGTGATCATACCTGACTTCTGTTGTGTCTTGTGGCCCAAGGTGTACGAATATGACTGGAAAAGGTCATGACCAGAAGGGAACAGCTCAGCTCTGCCTCTCATGATCATATTTGCGCACTATGAGAACGCAGTCTTATGGCAGGTGCTGGTTTCACTGTGGAAAGCCTCTGTTAGGGAAAGAGAGAGGCTCTGAGGATGTTGCCAGCCGTGTTGTCCTTTGTATCAAAGGGAAAGAGGTACTTGAAGAAGCACAGAATCATTACCAGGTTTGTCTGATTCAGATGTGAGGAAATGATTCTCTGATTTAAAAAGAAGCCTCATTTCCTCTGAGAGAACACCTAGGTCAAAGTATCTTCTGCATTTTCTTACTGCTGATTACTACTGACAGCATGATACTCTCTTCAGAAAAGTGGCTTGCTCTCGATTCCTCAGGGTTTAACTCTCTTTCAGTGGCTACCCTGTGGCTCCTGGCTTTGTAACAATGCAAACCCACCCTTCACTCAATCTGGAGAGTAAGATTCCCTGATTAGTGGGTGTCTTTGAAAGATGGAGAGTATTTGGTCAGGTTAGAGCTTTTAGCCCCAGCATTTGAAACACTTCAGATGGAGCTAAAAGAGGTAAAGATGAAAGGGAGTGTTACCAGTGTTGAAAACTTGGCTGCCTTTTTTTTTTTTTCCCCTTGCTTTTTTCAGAACATGCTAAAAGGAGAAACCCAGTATTTATAATGTCACAAAGCAAAGTGACAATTTCTTTTGTTGAGCTGCTGTTCTGACAGATTGTATTGAAAAGTGCCCTTTATATGAAAAACAGTTTTTGTGGAAAACAAACACTCAAAGTATGTGCAAAATATTTTATGCCCTCTTATATCATTAAATTTAAGCGTCAGATCTTTTGGCAGCTCTTCAATAACAATGAGGAAGCTTTTTCAGATTTTTTTTCTGAATTATTCAAAATGAGAACCTCACACTTTTTGCAACACTTTTTAATCAGCTAAAAGCCGGTATTCAATGAAGTTTTTGTACTTGAAAATATCTTTCTAACGCAAACAATCCTGTCCAAATTGTACCCCTTGCAAATATGAGCATAGAGTTCTAAGGTGAAAAGTGTGATGGTTACAAAACAACAAACACTGAATAGCATTTACTAGTTCTTTACTGTTATTTTAACAGCAGCTCTTCTTAGGACTCATTACCTTGTATATTCACTCACTGCATGTCTCCTTATTTATCAGAGTATCCCACTTGTCCTTTGTAAACTTCTCTCCAACCATCTGTTGCAATGGGAGACAGCTCTAAGTAGTCACTTGGGAATTCCACATTTTACCCAGCAATGCATAGAATCATCGAATCCTTTAGGTTGGAAAAGACCTTTAAGATCCTCGAGTACAACCATTAACCCAGCACTACCATGTCACGACTAAACTGTAACTACACGGTCTTTTGAATACCTCCAAGGATGGTGACTCCAGCACCTCCCTGGGCAGCCTGTTCCAGTGCCTGACAACCCTTTCAGTGAAGAAATTTTTCCTTATGCCGAACCTAAACCTCCCCTGTCACAACTTGAGGCTGTTCCAGTTTATCCTATTACTTGTTACCTGGGAGAAGAGATGGACCCCCACATATGGAACCATCCATTTTCCTCCACTTTGGGAACTGTCTTGATTCTTATTTTCTCTTTAGATTTCGAGCAGGATTACGTCCTCATTAAGTTTTAACTTAAAGAAAGCAATACCTAAATGGTCGTGGTTTGGAAGATGTGGAGTGCTATTCAAGGGATAACTTTTGAATACACTAATCACCCCCTTATTTTCTAGGTGACCTTGCCAGAGAAATCCCCCATGCAGTGGGATGGCAAAGACAATGCTGGTTTTACTGAAGGCAACAGTAGCTGGTTACCAGTTCACTCTGACTACCAAAGTGTAAATGTTGAAGTAGGTATCTATACATGTGACAGACTAATGGTCTAATAAGAATGTTTCTGTTTTGCGCCGACTTCTTTTACTTAGTTGTAGTTGGCAGTAAGAACAAACTCAATGGAAGGAGAAGTGCTAAATCCTCATGAATTTTATTAGAAAAGGAAATCCTTGCACTACCAAGGAGCCTACTTCATCTATATTCTTTTAAGCAGAGCAACTGTAATTATGGTGTAGATGTGGCAATTTAGCTCTAACATCCATTTAATCATTTTAATACTAAATTGAAATCTGCCTGTCTTTCTTATTTTTTCATTTCTATTACTATAGAAATCACTGGCCTTGTAACAAGGACTTAACATAGACCCTCTCTAACATAAGTAGAGCAGTGAATCAGACAGATTTTGCTCATCTACAGTGCTGACCAGAATTGAAGACTGAAAAAAATAAATCTAAGATAGGAAAACTATAAAACACAGAACAAGCCCTGTGACCTCAGTAGATCAGACTCAATGAAAAAAGTTCAGTATCAAGCTTTGAATGGCTGTGGCTTTCTGCTGGATAAACAGCATTGTAAGGACACTAAGGGAGAAACACAGAGTGCTGGGGAAATTCTGTCGCACCTAATAACTTCTGTCTCTGCCACTCCACAAATGCCAAGGAAGTGCACGAGAAAAAGCATTTATTCAGTGGAAGTTGCAGACAAATTTGAGGAGAGAGAATTGCAGAAATGGAACCTCGTAGGTGTGTTCACAGCAGCCTGTGGGCATGAGAGGTGCACGGTATTTCCTACGTTCAGTGCAAAGAAATGACCCTGTTATTGCTGACTGTTGCAGATCCAGATGACCTGGGCCAACTCAACCCTGAATTTGTACAGAGAGCTGATTTTACTTCGCAACGAGCTCCCCATTCATCGGGGCTGGATGTGCTACATCTGGAATGACAGCAACGTTTTTGTGTACGTGAGGGAATTGGATGGGCTAGACAGAGTCTTTATGATGGTTCTCAATTTTGGGAAGCAGTCAGCAATAGACCTGAAAGCTCTCGTTCCTAACCTTCCATCTGAAGCTGTTATAAGACTAAGTACTACTTTTAGCAATGTTGGTAAAGCTGTCAATACCAAACTAATTAAAACTGAAATGGGAGAAGGTCTGGTCCTTGAATATAAAACAACACATCCTGTTCATACTATGGAAGCTTTTCAAGGAAATTGTTTTGTGGCAGAAAAAGCTTGCTACTCCAGTGCTTTCAATTTACTCTTCCTGAACTGTTAAGTGCAGGAGTTGGATAACCAAGCTTTCATGTTAATTTAGAAAATGTTGTCTTCAGGGATATGCTAAAAATTTTCAGTTTTCTTTATCTTCTAAAACTATTTGTGTACAAAGTAAACAGTAAAAAATAAATCAGATACATAACTGTCTTGCATCTGTATTGGTGATGAAAAAGTACGGTAATAACCCTTAGGGTCGGTGGAGAAGAAAAGTAAACCCGTCCTAAAGAACTGTGCTGTTGAAGTGTGTGTGTGTTTGTGAGGAAAGGGAATGATTGCATTCTGGGTGCTGCCCCTTACAATTACTAGTCATTAAGAGCTCATGTGGAATCCAAAGCCTTTGGCAGTTCACAGAAACTTCTTTTTCAAAGTCTGTAGATTTATAAAACTTATGCTAAAGGAGTGGGCCTATACTTGTTAAAAACAGGTAAAAGCAAGCAAAACTAATATATAAAGCTGTGATGGCTTACTTCTTAACTGTAACAGCACTGATTATCTTCAAAATTAGTAAGAAAAAGAACAAAATATAGCTAACATGTCTGATTCTACACTCAGGACTGTGTCTAATTGATTCTCCTCCCCCCCCTCCCCCCTCCCAAGTTCAAATATATTTGCATTCTCTTATTTCCTTTTCTACTCCATGGTTGAGGAGAGGTGTGCATACCTTAATTCAGAGTAAGCAACTGAAACAACTCTAATGAACATCACACCGTTCACATGCTTTGATTTGTGATTGGTGTCCCTACAGTGGCTTACGTGACACAGGAAGGATAAGCATTTGAGTTGGTGCAGTTAATTTTGGACACAGGGGTGATCTGGGGAACTTTGTTTTGGTTTGAGTAGCTTGTGGCCATATACTATATTTTCCATCAACTGCTTGTACCAGTTGCTGGTGCTAGGTGTGCACTGTGCATCTCTCTTAACAAGCAAAGTGTAGCAGTTCTGTGCCTTGTGCAGATGTCAGCTGAGCCATGAATCAGGCTACTTTGGGGGGCGTGTTCTTGTTTAATCCTTTGGAAAGACTCTGGCATCTCCTCCTGGGGCACCCCTCTTGTCTTACAGAGGGACTTTGGCACTTTCTTTTTAAGATGCTAGTTAAGGTAACTAAAAGATTTTGAATCTACTCAGATGAAAAAATTCTGCTAAGATTTCTGTTCTTAAGAGTCCATTTCTTTGCAGTCTGTTCAGTATGATCAGTACACTATGGCTGCTGCGTAGCTAGGAGGGGCAGCAGTCATCATCACCTTCGTAGAGGAATTAAAAAAACCCAGTGAGACTTTTAAACTAAATACTTCTTGGGAGTTTTAATACCTTCTTTAAAATGTGGTCTTGGAAGAGAGGTCTTAGACTGGAAAGGCTGCCTGTAGAAAGTGCACATCTTCACACGTTAGGCTTAAGCACCAACTGTTGCACTGCTGCTCCACTTGCATAGTGCGGCACTGCTTGCTTACAGGAGCAGAACTGTACTGAACAAACTGAGTAATGCTGGCAGATACTACTGTACTATCTGGCAGGGGAGAAATTCAGCTCTTAGTTTGTATGTTCATAAGCCAATGCTACATCCAGATTTGAATTTCTTGTCTGCTGATGTCCATAAATCAGGGATCCAAGAGGAAAGATCCTCTGGAGAAGGTGTTCTCTTTTCATACAAATAAATATCTGATCTGAAGTTCTTCAGGTGGTCAGTACGTTTATTAGCTATTTGTAGGACTTCATATGATGTTGGAGATGGCAGACTTCCTCAAGTTCTTTGCTCAGAAAAGCAAGATGTCTTGCAACCTGAAATAATGAATATATTGTATTAAAAAAATTAAAAAAAAAATCTTGGTGCTATAAACCTTCAGATTCTTGGACAGCTGTTCTAATCTTCTTCCTCTTCTGTACTAAAGCTAAGCAATACCTTGCCCTAAGACAGAATGAGGCCTTCCCTGGAAGAATTCATTTTAGGACTAACTGCCCCAGCAACCAAATAACGTTTTGCTAGGATTTGTTAAAATTAACAGTAATAAAATTTGTATCCAACTGTGATAGTCTGAGATATCAGTAATAATATGTCAGGTCTTGGCAGTATGTGCTTTTTGCACACTTGTGCCAAGTACAAAATGTTGAAACCTACTTCTAGTAGCATCCTTTGATAGTATGGATCATGCATTTCAACATGTAAACATCAAACCCATCATATCTGGTGTACTCATGAGAAACATGGAAGCCAATAGCCAGTATGACAGTTTTAAACCCTTAATAGTTTACAGTGCAAGACTTTTCCTGCTGGAACAATGTTTTGCACAGCTTAGACCCATTCAGTCAAAGGTCTCAGTACATTACAGTGAGAGTTTGCTACTATTTTGAGGCTTAAGGCACAATGAGGTTCAATAGTCTTGCTCTGTCACTGGTTCT
>JAAGNO010020570.1:0-10481 GCA_033439905.1 Ceryle rudis | reverse complement strand
ATCATCAAGAAAACAGAGAAAAAAAAACCTACTTTCTTAAAACACCACACGAAAACAATCACCAACACATTAAAAACATTAAAAAAAAAAAAAAAAGAGTAATTGAGGCATCAACACCCTGCAAGAAATCTATTTTCTCTCTTCCTTCACCAGCAGTTCTCCTGTCATCCACCACCTAGCCAAATGTACCAAATTTGAACATTTCAGGTAGGAGGATGGAATGGAGTAAGGGTGAGGAAAGGACCTATTAGAGAAATTAAGCCTTCATGAAAACAGCAATTATTTGAAACATAGTATTTAACAGTTTAAAATATGCATAACTAGCTTTGGAATAGTTACCTTGATTTAGAGCAGGAGCACATCTGCTTATGTCTAAGTAAATACAGCCTGACAGCAATTTGGATCATCTATCAGAAAAAATCAACTGCATCTTTAATAAGCATTATTTGTATTCTACATAATAGTCTATTTGTTCTTTCAAGCCACTGCAGTGATAACACATTTAAAGTCTTCCACTGTGTACTAAATCTAAGGTACCTAGGCAAAGCACAGCATATTCCCATTGGGTGCTTCCCAAACTGTATCACTCAACTTTTTAAATATTACTGCCATTTGGCTACTAGTCTTCATTTACCAAAACAGTAGCTGTGCACACATTTCTACAGCAACTGTAGTTTAAAAAAAAAAACAAAAACAAAAACAAAAACATAACAATAAAAAAAAACCAAACACAAAACCCACACAACAAGAAACACATTAAACTGAACCTATTTTGTCAAACCAGTTACCATTGTACCAAGACAAAGTAAACTTATGTAGCTTTGTTTTCCTTTATTTCCCATTTCAGTGCTTTAAATGTTCTTCACCAATTCATTTCCCATCTACAATGGCACAGGAAAGAAATAACAGTGACTGAAGAATGTGTCGAGCAAAATAACTAGTCTGGTTTGTATTATCTGTCATTCTCTTCTAGATAAGCACAGGTGCTATAAAAGTATGACATGGAAATGCTGTTACACTATTACCTCAGGTCAGTCTTAGGGCGCATATGAAATCATACAACCCTCTCAAAAGGACCCCAAACTCAAGCTGTTTAGAAGCTGAAAGCTCCAATAAATTCCAGGGACTCTTCCCAGTGTCTGGGCCACTCTAAACAAATATTTCAATTATGACTAATCTGAAACAATGCACAATGAAAGATGGGGAAGTCTTGGGAGCAGTGGGAATATTTAAACTGGAGAAGAGCCTGTGGGGTTTTTTCCCTATTCCTAATTACAGTACATTGCATTAATCAAGCCTGGAAACCACAAACCCAAGGCTCTTTGTGACCAAGTTGTCACGGCAGCACAAAACACACTCAAGGCCAAACAGATGAAGATGCATTTTCAGCAGCTTACTATGTGGGTAACTTGTAGGTGTAAGGCATATAGAGGAACTCCAATCCTTAAAAAAAGGCTACAGTCTCAGAGAGCTGATAAACCTTGGCTGGATAAAAGCCAGTGGTCATGTAATTACAGCAGATTTTTTTTTTTTTTTTTTTTTTTTTTAAGTTCTGCTGTGCTTAAAACCTTGGATCCAGATACTTACTGCTGCATCCAGATACTTACTCATTTCAGTACTCAACCAAATATAAAAGAATCCAGCAGTTGCCTAAAATATGCACAACTAGAATTGAAATAGCTGTACCAATTTAAAGCAAAAGCACGTGTGTTTGTGTGCAAGAAAATGCAGTCTGACAGCAGTTTGGATCAACTGCAAACTTAATAAGCTGTGGGATAATTAACAAGCATTGTTCGTACTTATGTCAGTATCTTGAGCTATGTGCTGTTGGCTCACGTTTTCCACCAGCAACTCTGTACAAGTTTGGTACATGCATATGCATTCCTTGTGTCAGTCACAGCTTGTTCCCAGAATGAAGACTGCAGACTGATAAAGTGCTTTACAGTCCAGAACAGCTTCTGCAGCCTGATTCTGCAGACACTACAGTAGAAGAGTCTCCTTGTTCTCATCTAGAGAGCAGAATTTCCTGTCCTACAGTTTGTTCACATGTTGATGTTTAGAAATAATTCAGTATCTCTGGAAGCAATAATTCAGCTTTTACTTTTGTTTCTCCTCTCTCTGGAGTCAGATAACCCCAGTCCCAGCAAAGTGGTATGTTCCAGTCCACCATGACTAATTCAGGTAGAGGATCTGGCCAAGTTTTAGCCTGAGCTGACTTGAGCTATAAGATCTCAGGCCATAAGAGCAGCTTCCTCTTGCAAGACAAACAAACCCAAAATATACATACATTTGAGACATAAGAAATAAAAAACAACACACAATTCTGTGAGAAAAATCACGCAATAAACATGGAAACCAGGGAGTCTATCAAAGTAAAATACCTTAGTGGTTATAGATAAACCATCTACTATGCCAGAGAGATACCAAGAAAGCAAGTATTTTCTCTTCTTTCCATTTTATAGAAAACAGTTTTGAGAAGATCATCTAAAAAGATAAGCTAAAGGAACATTAGCTTTCTTCAAATTATTTTTGTAACATGCTGCATTTTTCATCCCTAACATAAAATAAACCCTAATGTAAAAGATTCAAGTAAACAATTATTAATGAACAGTAACAACACATACCTGAGATTTTATGATACTGCTGAGCTGCTGAGTATTTGAAAGTGACAAGTGCTGCCTCCTCCCATCTAGCTGGGAAAATTAAGCCAGGATTGTGCTTTAGATAAACAAGGCCAAAACAGGTTATAGAGCAGGATATGCCAGACAAATCTGAGTGGGTAAGTAATAGAAAAGATAGTAAACAATTAAAGGAACAAATTCAAAAATTTCATATTCCTTGTTTGGATGCAGATCAATGAGTGAACAAAGACAAAAAAAATATAGATTTTAAAAAATAAGACAAGATACAAGAACTGCAACACCAGTCTACTGCTCTAACTCTACTTACATCCTAGAGAAGAAGTTTACCACTGTGGTGCTTGCCTCAGAAAGCAAATCCCTCTTTCAAGAGATTAATTTCATATGCTATAAACACATTGGCCAGGGAATAATGGTATTCAAGTACTAAATTTAGTTTAACTTCATAAAAAAACAAAGCAAAATAAAGCAAAACAAAACAAAAACAAAGAAAAAAAAGGCAGCATTACCTTGTATAAAGACATACTCTTTTTTAAAAATGCCATATATCTTCCACCCTGACCTTTAATGTGTTTCTTTATCCAGTAAATCTGATAATGACAGAGAGTTGGCACTGATGCACTAAGTGTTTTTCCTGTTTGTACAGCATATACTTACACACAGTTCCAGTCTCAGTGAAATAAATCCCTAGGAGCTAGAAAAAAGATTTATATTCAGTTTTTAAATCTGACCCCCAAAGTATATACAGCAATCTAAACTCTTAAATTAAAGGTTTCAAGAAGTGGTGGTGGTTTAATTTTTCTCCTCCCCCATTTCCCGCCACACACACTCTTCAGTTTTGTGACAAGAATACCCCCTTGGCTTCTGACCCACACCTAACTGCTTTACCAGTGCTAAGTAATACCAGATGGGGTAGCTACGGATAAAAGTATTCACTTGCCCTGGGCTTCAGGAGCTGAAGTCTATGTTTCAATTTGCACAGGTTGTCTAGATTCCATCACCATCTCTCCCATGATGAATACACATCTAAATTCAAATATAGTACAGGCCAAAGTTTAATTTAATGTTGTTGAGAAGAGGAAGGCAGAATTGTTTTTAAATTCTCCCTGAAAAGCAGCCTGTTGTATTAGAACAAAGCAGCTTGTTTCTATCATTCCTTTGTTTGACAAGTTTGGGCTGGTTAGAAAGGTCATTTATGCCTCAAAGCATCAAATTAACATTTGAGGACATGAATTTTAAAAATGGCTATTTGCTTCTGCTCTCTAGATTGCTAATGATTTTTTTCTTTTAAATATAGGAAAAAAGGACATAGTCAGACCCCAAAATGATAAAGAACCTTTTCCTCAGGCCTATTAGGCATTGATTTTATGCCTGTGTCAGCACAAGCTGACTATATCTTAATTAAACCTCTCAAATTAAGCAGGTAGCTGAAATGCTGTCAAACAAAAATATTGTTTAATTACTGAAGAAATATGTTTTGGGCAAATATGCAACTTTCTCCCCTCCACAAACTCACAATGTGAAATCCCCACTAAAAGCAACAGCTTACAAGCATGCTTTGCATTGACTTGCAATTGCTAACACAATACTGCTCACCTTCTTAGTCTTTATTTTAGTAAGCTGTTATCTCTACTCGTATGGGGTTTGAATAGAAATAAACAAAGCCTATGCACTTTTAAACTACATAACCAAAAGTACTTGGTATTAGGTTCTCTAACTCTAGTCTTTCACTCTGCACTCCAAAAATACCTGTGGTTTTCATGAACTCTTCACAACTCACATTGGCTAAACTAAGAATTTTATTTCTGTGAAAACCTTACAAGCTTACAAAATGGCTTCAAACCTGCAAATACTCTTCAAAAACTATCAAGCTGAACCCAAATTATTGCAAACTGGTGTATTTTGGGCAAGAGCTCATACCTGATCATTTGCTTTCTCCAGCTCTCTGAAATCTGTTCAGCTGTGTTGCATTTGTTTCCCCCTCCCGGTACAGAAGCAAGAAGACAAAATGCAGGTAACACTCCCTACCACATGGAGGTCTTGCTGGCTAAAAAGACTCTAATTTTAAACAGTAATTTCAAAAAAATAGCTCCAGCAGCCTGTGCAACAGAGGCTGGCAAAGCCACAGCCAACTAAGTGTTTCAAAGGGGTGGGGCAGCAGGAGGAGCCCAAGGTAGCGCATACATGTGATGTTTATATTGGCAACCTCCCTGGGAAACATACTGCTTGCCAAAAAGAATTACCCAGAATTCACCAGGAATTAGTTTTCAATACTCCATTCAATGAGAAATTTGTACTTATAGAGAACAAGCCACAATAACTGTAAAAGCTTTTAAGAATTGTCCAAATCTTTCAGCCAAAAGGAACCACATCATCCTCTCTGCTCTTTCACAGTCAGAACTGTTTCAGACCCAGCAACCCTGAACACTCAAACATCTATTAACAAATGTTAACAATTCACTTCCAGCCATGGCAGGACCCACAGAATCTCAAGACAATTCATGGTATCTTAAACAGACACTGCTCACCTAAAAAAAAAAACTTGATAGTATACACTCTGAGACAGAGTAGTCTATAGCAGCAAAAACACTCCCTAGGTGTTGCTAGGCACACGTCCATTCATAGTAAATACAACTGTAAATTGTTAGGACAAAACCAGCTGTTGTTTTGAAGGCAGCAAAAAAAATTCAGACAACAGATCCTTACACAGGCAAGTGAAGTCAAAATTTTCTTCATGTTTCCACCTGTCAGTGTGAAAAGTACGACACTGTTTGTGCCAAAACAGAGAAAAGAGCAGTGAGCAATGAAAAAAAATCCAACCTGCATAAATCTGCTTAGAAAAATGCTGCTGTGTCACTTTCCTGTAATTGTTATTTGTGTTATTTGTTGAAACATCAATGCATGGAAAAGAAAGAATATTAGTACAGTTACCCACAGAAGTTACTTCTGAACATAGAGGAATTATCACTCTAAAATTATTACTCTAAAAAGAGTGTGCTGTTACCATCATGAAAAGCCAGATACTATACTTCTACATTATCAATTTTGCAGCAAGTAACTTTTTTTAAACTCCTATTAAAACCACTATGTAATTCCAAACAGGCGGGAGCAATTATGTCAAAACTTGTAAATCCTTTTCCTTATTATTTTTAATTTCAGTTAGCTCTACAATAACATGTTGATTATGAGGATCTGTGCAGCAACTGTCACTTCAAAGAGCGTACTTCGAAACAGCCTCAAAAGTTTCCAAAATTTATAGAAGTCATCCAAAACCAAGCCTGTATTCTTCCAGTCTGCTCCTACAGATAACAAATCTCTAAGCACTGAAGGAACACAGATCATGCTGTATTACCATGTACTATTACCGTATCTCTGTGGCATAAGTACTGAACTGTGGTACAAGAATTTGTGAACCAGTACAGAAGAGCTCTGAAATACTTTTCAAGGCTTGAAAAAGGTTGTATTATGTTTCCTGGAATAACCATCCACACTTGAGACATCAGAAGCAGTTAACAACAAAAAGAATGGAAAATCTCTTTAACCAAATTTTAACTGAGCAGAATCAAGCTTTTCCTAACTCTGGGCCTCCTACCAGCACAGGCTAGCTACATCCAAACCACACCAGCTGGTGACTTGCTTTCAGTATGCAAACAAAAGATACACTCAATTTACAATAAGCTATGACATTTACATTCTAAAGTTAATAAAATGCAGTTTATATTTTGCAGAATCATGTAAAAGAATTGAAAACAGTCAAATCGAAATTCAAGTAAAAAAAACCACAAGGTTCAAATCAAGGTTCAAGATACCTGAGCTCAAGGTTAGCAAAAAAAACCAAACTTCCTACCTGGATTGAGAACACATTTTAACAGAAGTTTAAGAAAGGTTCCCTTCGCTTGTTGAGCTACAGTTCCCTGTGGATACAGTTTATTTATTATTAGAAGCATTAAGAGAAAAATTTGAGTAACTTATGATGGTCAAGCAAGCCACCTGCAGTTAAGGCTACACTGTGCAGAAGGGCTGTGTGAGCAGTTGGTGTGGGGTTCCCAGAGACATTGACATATAGTTCCTCCTTACTGCTGCTCAGCTGAGATTCCCGCAGCCCCCCAGGATCTCCTGGCAAAGGGCACCAATTATACTGTCACTATGGCTCACATCCTGGTGTAGAGACAATATGGGATGCTGGGCAGACAGACTTCAAATGAAAGCTGCCAGGTGTCTGGGGAAGGAGAGATGGAAAATTAAGCAATATGCAGCAAATGGGATGGGACAGAAATGGTGCTTATTTGCCACCCCTATCACGTCCAAATCCCATGAAGGCAAGAGTCAAGCAAGAAAGATTTTCATTCTTCTGATTCACGGAACCAGAGGGGAGAGAGACAAAAATACAACAAAACAACAAAAATTCTCTTCCTTTTTAGTGTGAGAGGGGCACTTCCATTCTTACACCATGTTAATTTAGAAACAACTGCAAAACAAAGGCATTTTCGTGTCATGGCATATTACAAACAAGGTGGGAGGGTGGGGACAGGCAAGAGATACTTGGTACACTTTTACATTCACCTTCTGCAAAGAGTTCTGTTCAGAATCACTAGGAATGTCTTTTGCTGCACTTAAAAACAAATTATTCTTGGCTACTTATAATACTGAGAAAACTAGTTCTGATGAGTGTTACTTTCTTACCTAATCAAATAGCTGCCTAATTTATTATTCCTAATTTATCTGCTCTCAGCTCTCTGGCTGCAGGAGTTCACGGGAAGGGCAGTCCCCAAAAACAGACCTACTGGGGGAAAGGACAAGAAAAAGTGGTGTCATAATCACAGTCCTTGCTAAAGTAGTTTCTGTAGAAGCTGTATGTGAAGTTGCCTTTTAGTTAATACCTCTAAAAAAGAAGTGAGGCAAGGACAGTCTGTGTTTCAAATTTCTGTAGTTATTAGAACCCAAGACAAGGATGGAAATGTGGCCCAACTACCCCTTTAACCAAACAAATGATACAAAAAAAAAAACCCCAACATGGCACTTAATACTCTGCCACAGAAAGGAGGATCAACCAGGGAAAGCAGCTAGTACACACACGGCATATATGAGGAGTTTGCTATTTTTGACTATTACCCTCCGCCCATTAACAGAGGGACACAACACCTATAATTGCAAAGGCATTGCCACTACGCTGTTTTAGCTTTTTTAGAAGCATTTTGGTGTTCTGTTCCTTTACGCTTACACTAACATTGTACTGAATTGCTAATACTGCATCAGTACAGATGGACAAGACCCATCCAAGACACAGCCATCAGCCAGCAGAGTGCAAAGAGAAAACAGCACGACATTTGGGTTCTGGTACTGCAACACTGCTCTATATTTCTGGGAGTTTTTTTTCAAAATTATAGTAAATACTATGCTGCATGGGTTTTCTTAGTGCATACATTACCGTTTCCCTTGGGTTTACAGAGAAGGGCCTCTCTCTCCACACTGCTTCTATGTTTCTTTCATTATGAGTCATGATGATGAGAGACTTCGAGGTACAAAAGCAAGAAGCACCTTGAAAGCATCTTGAAAAAACAGGCTCCAAAAATGGGAACTGAAAGAGCAAATTAGAGGAACACTATCTACCATAACACCAACGAAAACCAACTACACAACCAATATCACACCTGCCACGTTAATTCACAGATTTAATCAAAAAAGAAAAAAAAAATAAATGCATGGTTACATAGACATTTGAGTAAAATCCACAAGCTTGAAGGTAAATCCATCTCCACACATCAAATTAAACCTCTGACAGTGATTTTCAGAACCAAGTAATATGATAAGCTTTATGTTGTGCCTATTCACAGAAATGCAGAACTTTAGTAAGTCTCTCATGGCTCCGAACCAGTATACACAATTTCTATTCAATACACAGCAATATTTAGGAAGCTTGAAAGCTCCAAACTCCTTTTATATACAGTCTATGTTGCATTTAACTAGACTTATTATAGCTCAAGAAGAAATACCAGATTGTGCTTGCTGGAATAAGAGGTGTAAAACTAGTCTGAGTCACAGAAGCAACCCAGAGACTTCCTTGTAGTCACACTACTGTATTACTAGTGCCCAGATGCCCCAGACAGAACTCCAAGACACTGCTGTGGTATGCACTGTCCAGCAGCAGTCCCAAAATTTAATAATAATAATCTCCAACAGACAAGACAGGAAAAGGACAGTGGAGAAAGCAACACACACAGAGTGACTCACACAGTCATGCAGAAGAACTTCAGCAGTACAGAAGAAATTCACTTCTGCTGACTCCTAAAGCCCCAACCACTGACTAGGTTATGTCACAAACAAATTTTTAAAACGTGTTTTCCATACTAGTAAATCTGGTCTTTTTTGGCTCCACTTAAGACTTGGCCTCAATACCATCTGACAAGGAATTTCATGAACTAGACCTGCCTTGCACAAACAAGTTTTTCTTTTTAACAGTTTCAAAACTTGTTATCTCTAGTATGCTATTTTCTCGTTTGTCTTCTTTATTATTAGGAACAGGTAACTATACTGCTGCCACCTACATCTGCAATACCATTCACAGGAGAGGAAGTGGGACAGCAAAGAGAAATGGGCTTTTCTTGAATTTTTTTTCCACCTCCTCCTCTCCTTCGGAGATCTATTAGTAAATTGTTCTGTCATGTACTTATTTAAACTCTGAACGTAGTCCTGAAATCTGTATCTCTAATTTCAAAGGGATTAGACTTCTCTATACAAAAGAGTGACAAGTGCACATTGACCAGTGATGAGAAACATCACCCCAGAAGTTTTGCAAATTTTCTACTGAAGACTAGAAGCAACAAGATTGGTTATAGGAGGAAAGGTAGCCCACCCAAAAAACTGAATTAAAATTCAAAGCTGCCTGGACCTGCTTAGCAAGTATCCAGGCAGCACAGAAGTCACTGCAATCAACAGTTCTCCCAAAATCCGTTTTTAAAAGGAAACTTTTAAGGAATGCTCCATTTACCTATACTGCCAGTAAGGCTGATAGTGAAACATGCTCTTTGACAGTCTTCTGCAGACTATATATTTTTCAGATATGATCGGTTTTTGTATTTGTCTCATAATTATCCAGAACCATAGATCTACATGGAATCCAATTACAGAGCTGAAGAGAACATGACTCAGAAAGCAACTAAATCCAAAACCAGGCTAGTTGTATTCATTTTTAATTGAAAGCTTAACACCTTGCCATCCTCAAAGTACTTTTTTACATAAGTTTTCCCTAATTTAAGAAAAATAGGTCTGTGAGGGCACCGCAGTGTCCTTACTGCAACGGAGCTTCTGTTGCCCAACAGCATGGGGAGGGGCAAGAGCTCCAATGGTGAAGACGCAGCACCTCCCAAAATCCTCAAACCCTGAAACTATGAAAGCTAAAGACTATTTTTCTGTGACCTCTTCACAGGCTCACGAGCAGCACTGAAAACGAAATGCAAAGGCACAACGTGCGCCACTGGGGGACGCACACTTTTTTCAACTTTTTGCCTTTATACCATAGGACTGACAGAGCGAGACAAAGAAGGGGACGGAAGGGGTAGGGAGGCCGCTGGGGGGGACAGAGGGAAATGGAGGAGGAGGGAAAGCCGGGGAGAAGAGGGCTCTGGGGGCGCGGCGGGCGGAGGCGGGGGGGGGGCGGGTGACACTGCCTGCTGGCGTGCGCCTAGCGCTCCCGGCACAGTCCGGGCGCGCAGTCCCGCCCTCTGCGGCTCCCCGAGGCCAATCCTCGCCGCTCTTGCACAGCCGCGTGGCCGCGGGCGGTGTCAACACCGCCCCGTGTCCTCCGCGTGAGAGCGCGGCTGCAGGGGGGCTGACTTGCGGGAG
>JAAGNO010020569.1:101834-117306 GCA_033439905.1 Ceryle rudis | reverse complement strand
CAACGGCGGACTTGTCCTCCGCGGCTCTCCCGCCCGATGCCTTGAGTGTTTTCGCTTAGTAGTCAGTGTTTGCCCTCAAATTCCCGCCGGCTCTGGGGAGAAGGCCCGCAGAAAGACATTATCTGTTAGATCATTATTTCTGAACAGAAATTTTGAAGCAAGTGTATAGCAAGGAAAGCAGTTTTTCCCCGGCCAGGCTCCCTCTCTAGTGGGATGTGCGTCGTCTTTTGACCTCCTGTTTCAGCTGGGCCTTAGCGTCTGACAGATATTTACAGCGGAAAATAACAAGGAGCTTGTCAGGGCCGGCAGCATTCCTGTCGGGCGCTCTACGATTGTCTGAAACAAACCGATTGTGACCCCACTTGATTTCCAACCTGCCGGGAGGCGTAATGGGAGACTGAAACAAAGGGAATGGGAAAATGCAGTGGCAGTGATTGTGCACCACTCAAAAGAGCAACTCCCCGACTGTACGTGTAGAGTGGTTTGGTCTGGAACCGGGAGATGTTTGCTTTCTGTAAAAGGAAATACATGGTGTACTTGTCAGTATGACCAAGGAGAGTCCTAAGAGGCGAGCAGGCATTTGTGAAGCTGCATAACTTTTTTACATCTCTATTTCCTTGACCATAGAAATTTCAAGCTTCTCTTCTGCCATTGGTATAGTTCCTCAGTGAAACAGCTTTAATAAAAGAAGAAAATATGTTCACATGCTTTGAAGTTGAAAATAAGAATTTCAAATGGGACCAGTGAAATAGTTTCTACGAAGTGAGAATGAGGAATTAAGAGGAAACTGGTTGTTAGACACCACCACTTTTCAAGTGATTGAGCAATTAACTTGCAAAGTCTACAAACGTTTTTACTGCAATTTTTTAACGTTTCTAGAATTCAATTAAGTACGATGATTCCAACTTTTTGTTCTTTATAACATCAGTATCTAAAATGAAACCTTTGTGTGTGACTCACAAATGACCCTTTATCATACCACCTTTAAGATGAGGTATTGTATTAAGGATCAGTTTTGCTGTGTGGTCCCTCCCAGACTGGTATTTCCTCCACTGTAGTAGTAAACCTCTCTGAAGCCAGCTTTGTCTCTATTCTAAAGGACCGTATTCTTCCACCTTGTTGCTTGTTAACAATCTTTCCAACACTGTATGTTTTTATCTGGTGATCTATAAAAAGGATAGAGGTGTGAAGTCAAGAGCCCCAGTCTTTTCTTTGGAGATCCTCAACTGATCAGTATGTGAAACACCCTCTGTCCCTTCACCAGATGCTATGTTTTGCTATGTGATTTATAATAAACTTGGGGTTTTTGCATAAGCTTGAGTTTGTGTCATTCTTTACCTGCAGTCAGAACAACTGCCAGAAAAGCTTAGTCTACAGCTGCTAACCAATATGCTTTAACAGAGCACTGCTTGCCATCTGGGGAGTGAAGAACAAAGTCACGATTTATTCAGCCCCTCTATATGCTTAAAATCTCCAATTTACAGTTTTCCACTGTGAGGTACTCCTAAAAATAAGTCTTGCTTGACAAGTTTGAGGGATGAAGGAAGCACTAACATTTTTTTTCAGGGTGAAGGAATGTTCTGGGAAAATTATTTTTGATGGGATCTTTCCAATGCTATTTGCAATTAATTGCCATTATTTTTATGTTAACGAAGACATCCTTAGGAATCACTTTGGATTGCAAATGAACATATCCCTTCTTAGCTGCAAGCTTTATTATTGCATAATGCAAAGTGCCAAATAACAACAAATTGCTAATGAAATCACCTAAATTTTCCAGAACTTTCTAAACTGCTTAATTTTCTACCGCCAAGCTGAGTCCTAGTTAATTAAGACTAGGTGTTTGCTTAGGACTAGACATACAGGAAATCTCGGTGGCTTCAGCAGGGTTGTGTACATACTTAAGCATCTGGTAGGTTGGAAACTGAGTGCTCTGCATGGAGCTTATCAGCTTTCAAACGTAGCTGGCTCATTATTCACTTTGTACTAAAGCCCCAATGTATGCTGTAATAGTTAAATATCTTCACCCCAGGGAAAAAAAAAAAAAGAATCAGTAGCAGGAGAAAATCCCTTGCCCAGCATGTAAGTGACTTTTTTTTTTTTTTTTTTTAGTGCCCCCTCTACAGATTTCTACTAAGTTTGTATTCTTGCAGGTAACTTGTCTGCAGCAGTGCCCAGGGACAACCGCTGCAGCATCTTTCAGTGTAAAGTGATCTGTTGCAGAGCTTCATCAAATGAAAAGCTCCTGCCGACAGTGCTATACAATTTTTTTTTTAATTAAAGATGGACTCTGAGAAAGGACAAGAACATTTGCTGAATACTGTTCTCTGCTGGGTAAGGTCTGCCTGTAGCTTCAAGATCATGGAAAGTCAGTGACCTGATATGTTCTGACTTATGCAAGCTTGGTGGGGAATGATAAAGAAAAACCAAAGTTATTCAGATAACCTTCAAGCTGAAAACCATCTGGAGAAACAACTATGTTTCTAACTATGTGTTCCTAAGCTACTGTCCTCAGCAGCTCCTTGAGGCAGTGCACCTTGGACTTCTCTCTGCTAGCGGGCTGTGCCTTTAGCGTTACTCAGGTCATGTAGGGGGCTGACTTAGATGGCCCTGAGGCATTACTACAGCTGTGGAGGAATTTTGAGGAAGAATTATTATCTTCAGTGGCAACAACTTTGCAAACGGAGCAGCCTGTCAAATATATATATTTCCAAACTTTTTGCAGGAGGCATACTGAGAATATATTGTCCTAGGTCTTTATTTTCAGAGGTGTTTTATAAAGTAAGAAGCGATTTCTTTTTTTTTGTTTGTTTTTGTTGGGAGGTTATCAATGTGGTCTATACAATAACACCAGTTCCACACTACATGCTTTTACCTCAAGATTTCTAACTACATTGATCAGAAAAACCTAAAAATGACTAGAGAGTAATTACAAAAAACATTTCAGATAGTTTTTACTTCTTCCAATTATTATGTTTACCTTAATTACACGATATACCTCCTTTGAAGAAGGGGTAGAGATTTCCCATTTCCAACATCTTAAAATGTGCTGTTTAAGCAATGACTTAGTTTACGAATCAAAAATAGCAGTAGTGTGTTCTTCAACTTCCTCACAGCTTCACCTACCTCTCCCCAAGAGGTTCTTTGGATGGCATTGTGTTTCCTCACAGCTGGCCAGAATTTCTGTTTCAGAGCTGGGTTAACACCATTTCTTTGGTGTTTCTCTGAGAAATTTGCCAGAGAGTGCTATAGATAAAATATTGCTTCCTCCTATCTTTTCTCCTCCCCCAAAACTGGACAGAAAACAATACGAGCTGCCACATCCTTGGAACCTAACGTTATCTGCATAGAGCAACAGGGGAGCAGCTGCTGAATCCTGTTTGTGCCTTGGTCTCTACCGTGTGGCACCATTTGCAAATCTAATCTGAAAAATACATTTAATGAAACATGTCCCGAGGAAAAAATACAATTATTTTCCTTTGTTGTATGCTGGGGGTCTTTGGCCAGAAAGGCCATGAACTCCTGAATCACGTGGTATTTGCACCAAAGCACAATAGCCTCTCATACTGAGAACTTCGCATGGTAGCCTAAAGTGGTGCTCAAGAAGATTACAGATGTATTTCTATCTTATTTTGCACCTGGTGGTGGAAGATCACTATAAAACCAGTAAGGCAGCCAGTCCTGAAATACTGTAGGATGTTAGGTCGAGACTTCCCTAGTTCATAAAAGCCACTTTGGAAAAATACATGCAAAATTGCACCCAAATTCCTCTCAGTTTTTCAGTCTCCAAATTTGTCTCTGAAGAAGCAGTTCTGAGAAAAACTGCTTTGTGCACTTGCTTTTGACTTAGGGGATTTGTCTCCTTAGAGCTGGTAATCAAACACCATTATTATCTGAACTGTGATGTACATACTATGTGGGCCTTTTGCAAGGTAAATCCTGATGTGACATAGTTAGATTTTTAATAAACGCATAGCTAAGATTTGTTTTGTGCTGTATATGACTATGCCATTTCCTTTACACCGGGGGAAAAGTGTGATGCTATGCCATGCTAAATCCAGTACTCTGAGAGGGTCGTGGGTTTAACACGTCTTTGTGAAGCTGACAGTTTTAAGACATGGTGGACTGCCTGGGTTCAATTTTCTCTTTAAAAATCCCTAAGAACAGCTGCTGGCCATTGAAAATGTGAAAAAGCTACACAGAAAAAGAAATGTGGGTGTTCCAGAGGCAAAATGTTGTTGCAGTACGCTTTTGGACACTGTTAATAATTCTCGGGGAGCACATTTTCCTTATTTTGGTGAAGCTGTTGCAAAGGTCATGTTTCGGTACACATTTGATCACACTCAAGGAAAAGGGGGATGTGTGGATTAAACACCTAGTGCAGAACTTTATGCATGAGCACCGTGGCTGCAACCGTTAGGAGGTTGCTCGGTCATGATGATCTGTTCTTTCTTTAGATAACAGTGTGTGAAATAACTTTTTTTTGGTCCCTTTTCTTGCTGGTATAACAAATGTTTTGTCCAATTCTAGTCTTCTTTTTATGCTTTTACTGCAGAATACTCAGTTATAGATGTATGGGGTTTTTTTTTATCAGTATAAACTTTGAAAGAAATGATACAACAAATTATGCTTTCTTGTGCAAGGAATAAAACATCTAACACTGATACAGTTTGTACTTTTTGCATTCTCTTCTGACCTGTACACCGATTAGTATGATAATATATATGCTTATATCTGAGTGAGGATACTTGTGCATACATATGTATCATGCATTTTGGGTGGTTTGCATTTCGATTTTTCATTTATACTTTTTATATTCGAGTTTCACTGCAAGGGTTGCTGAGGTCAATAGGTTTTGAACTCAGCCTTCCTGAAAAATAGAATACAGTTTAGTGAAAAGAACATTTTAAAAGGCATAAATGTTTCCCTTTTGCTGTTTGCTAGCTCTAGCAGAAGTGACATACCATCAGCACTATTGATTCTTACTGCCATGGACCCTTTCCATCGGTGTGCTGACTGCCTGTGGCTTATTTCCATTTTTTTCCTGTTGTGGAAAGGGCTCTGCGAGCTGCTGTGCCCTGCTGTCTCAGGCAACTGCAGTCTCAACAAGCAAAGCAACAGGAGTGTGATCTGCTATGTACTTGAATTAACTGTACAGACACATCTATGATGGGGTCCTGTTAACATTAAGAAGCCAAGGATTGCACACAATTTGTCTTTTGGCGCACAAGATGTAGCAGTATGGTCACTAATCATACAAAAGATGTAATTAATTACTCTTTGCAGTCACATCTAGATGGTGGTCCAGTTATTTATCCTCACTGAGCAGCTCATTGAGAAGGCAGTTACAGAAGGCTGCGGGGTTAACCTGAAGGATTGGAAGCCTCTTGCTCCGGTCTCTGAGCTTCCATGGTGGGGAGTGGTGGCACGCTCAATCTGCCAGTGTAGCACCAGGCTGCACTTTTCAAAACAGCTTAATGAAAGGAGAAGCAAATATATAGGAACTTGCCATATATTGCATTTACATCCAAATTAACAGCATGGTCTGTATCAAACCTTCTGAGCAACCTGCTCTAGTGGGAGGTGTCCCTGCCACTGGCAGGGGTGTTGGAACTAGATGATCTTTAAGGTCCCTTCCAACCCTGACAATTCTACGAGTCTATGATTCTATGGTTCATAAAGCACACTTTGCTCTACATTGTGATAGTGATTGTGCAAAGCTGCAAACCCGATGGATTTGTCGCGTGTGCATGCTTTTTACTGTAAATTAACTAATTTAGATGCTTTCCTTTATCAAAATAGGAATTACTGTTCTATTGACCCGACCAACATGGATCTCAGATGTGTTGTATCCCTGGTGTAATGCTTCCTCTCTGGCATTCAGTCACACTTTTCCCCCTGACACAGACAGAGTTTTGGTGTAATGTGATTCTGAGTTTTCAAACTGATTGTGTTTTCTAATCCTAACAGATTTATTACTGTATTACATTTTTAATGTTTCCGTAATGGAAATGTGGAGGATTTCATGATCCCTAGCTGACTGTGTTTCCATGAACAAAAAGTTCAGTCCTGTGGCATTTATATGGGGAGATGCCAGGCCTTAGTGTCCTTTACACCTTAAATGTTGGTTTGAGCCACTGTTTCCTTTAGAAATAATTGACAATGAAGTTACTTCATAGGAAGAAGGTGCTGATCAGCCCCCAGCATTCATGAGCCCATCTTTAATGAGCGCAGGTCAAGGTGATGGGAGCTGCTCCAAAGCAAATGCAAAGCAATATTAATTTCCAGGAGCTATTGTTTGTCTGCATTTTCTCTAGTAGGGTTAAGCTCTCCTGCAGCTAGAGGAAGAGCTAGGAAGCCTCTTTCTAGTGCACATATATTCTCTCTCATGTCAACCCATGTTATCTATATCTCCAGCACATAAACTGTCTTCCAACCCAGACAAGCCCAAAAGGGGATAAAGGAAAGGGAGAAAGTAAAAGCATTCATGAATTTTATTATATTTTTATAAATAGATGTAGTCCTTTTATATAGTTTTTCCTGTCTTGAGGAAGGTCCCTTTTTATCCTACTTTTTGTGATTTGTTTTTACACATTGTAGCCAATAAAGACCATTCTATCCTAGTAAAGAGATAATAATGTATAACAGAAGAAAAAGTAAAATCTGTGTCTAGATGATGGGCTACAAAAGAGGCTTTGTAGGCTGCATACCTTGCATTGCTGCTGAGGATATTATGCAGCTGTGGGCAGATGAGAAAATTTCGACTATCTGTGAATTTTTTTTTTTTCCTCAGAGTAGGTTTTGCAAACTGGTTTTTTTTATTTATTTATTTTATTTTATTTTATTTTAGGGCACAGAACCATTCATTAGTAGGATTAAATAGTTGGCAGTTCCAAGATACCTCATAGGAGTAGGTATTCAAATCTTTGTGAAAAATCTACCATTACTAGCAAGACTAATAAGTCTACTTGAGCATCTAATCTATTGCCAGTGCTAAAATGAAAATTATACCTTTGGGTTTTAAGTGCTTCCTATCTTTCTGCTTGTGAGTATTAAGATGTACAAACTAGCTGACGCTTCTTTTCTTCAAGTTATCAGAAACAGACCTAGAGGTAGCTCTAGCTACCCTAGAAAGGCAGTTGCTCAAAAATCTACAAATATTTCCTGGAAATGTGATCCTTACACTGAGGTTAAAGAGAGGAGACAGAGGGGAGTAAATTCTGCAGCTCCCTCTTCCAGAGTATAGATGTTTGTTGGGTTGGCTTTTTTTGTTTGCTAGGGGGTAAAATTTAAAGCTTGCTTCAATGAAGAGCTCTAAACGCATTCTGTAAGTGCAGTTAAGTTTACAGAATATTCTTGTCCAAACTGTTTGAACTGAAGGACATAGCAGATGCAGCACTCAGTCATGTGCCCTGCTTGTGGTTAGATATACAAAGCCAAGTTTTTCAAATGCTAAGCTCTACTCTTTTTTTTTTTCTTTTTTTTTTTTTTAAGGAAGAAGACTAAACACAGCTGCTCTTGACATCAAAAACAGTCATTGAAGAAATAAAAAAGCACTGTGCTATCCAACTCACAGCTGACATTTAGTTGATTGCAGTGAGTTTACCTAAGAAATGTTGAGGACACGAAAAGGACCTGCTGTACCATGAAGTACCTTTTCTCACTTGCTTGAACCACATCTGTGCATTTTTTCAGCATATCACATCATTCTGTTTGTCTCTGGTAATGTGTTTACCCAAAAGGTGTATTTTGTCAGGAGGTTGCTGGCATTTGCCTGTCACTGATTCATCAGTCCAAGATTTTTACAAGAATAAAGTAGTGCTGCTACAGACAATGTTGTGACAGAAGAGTTAAATTGAAAGGCTACATCCCTTTAAAGTTATGATAACAAATGGAAGAGGAAATGTGACTCTGATATGATAATTAAATGATCCAACAACACAAACCCCCTTAAGCACTTCAGCAAGGTACTTTGAAAGCCTACTAATATTTCTGTTTTGTGAATCTTCTATTTCCAAGTTTTGTTTTCCACCATAAGCATGCAGTATCTTGGAGCACTGTGACTGCAAACTCTTTATGTGCTTGCTCTCCTTCCAATTCTCAATTTATTACTTCACTGCATTTCTTTGTGTGTGTTTTTATGAAAGCATTTTGGGGGCTTCAGGCTGGAGGAATTTATTTGGTAATCTACTTCCCAGGTTAACATGAGAAATTTTCTCCATAATATTACATCAGTAATTGATGTTGTTTGCAAACGTGATCATTATCATGCATGATTTTTTCTCACTGCAAGCATCCTGATTGAATGTGAGTTTAATTCTAGATAACCTACCAGAACTATTTCTAAATCCCCTGAACTTCTGTGCTGGCAGAAGCCTACACACTCCTCACGGGTGAGGCTTTCCCAGCCATCCCAACTGTTCCATGGTCTGCTGCTGCAGATGCTCAGGCTTGAGCTGGAAATGTACTATACCTTTATAGCTTTGTTATGGTATAGTGTCAGACCCTGGCCATCCGAATTACTATCACAGCTCTCTGTGTGAAGGACTGTACCCACATTGAACATTTTGCCCACTTTTCCAATAGTGGGCATGTCTGTCATGCTTCCTAACCAGCTCTTTCTTTGGCTTGCAGTGCAAGTTCAAATCTTTAATTCCACATTAGACTCAGAGGTGTTTTTTTCCTTGAATGTTTAATGACAATCAAATTGAAAAGAAGAGTTTTCTACCACTTTTTCAGGCCCACAGTGGCTCTGTGGAGAGGCAAGCCCTTGGCACCACAGACCAGCTCGAGTCACTGAGACAGCTACAACACAGAAACAAATCAGGGCCTTCCCTCCTCCTGGTCTCTACAGTGGGTTTCTAACCTGCTGAGCTGTTCTCCCCAACACACAGAAACCCACCTTTGATTGCATCATCCAGGCCGCTGCATCCACTGCTAACCTCTTCACTGCTCCCCAGAAGTCTGCAACCAAACCCTCCTGAGCTTTGGCTTTGACCCCAGCTGGTGACAACCATTGATTTTTTTCTCAGGCTACAGCTGCTCAGAAGCTTCCTTTCACAAAGGCAGTTGTAATTGCAGACTTCTCCTCAAGGACAGATGATTTATAGACTTAAACTCTCCAGCCTCTCAGTTGTGTGATCTGAGAGAGGATGAAGAACAGCCAGAAAGGACCTTCTGCAAAAAGATTGTTCCCTGACCCAGACAAATTCATTCACATGTATCCTATGCCCAACATGATAGATAGATGTGTCTCCTTTAAAGAAAGAGAACTGTTCCGTTAACGCAGCCAGCACAATACCTTGATGTCTCCCGTCCATGTAGCTGCCTATTCCCTTCGCACCAGCTGACTGCCTGGAAACATCTCTCCCCTGTAGCAATCGCTGCTGGCTCACCATCCTTGGTGAAATGCCTCTGGCTGCGTTAGAGCCTTGGATCTTGTATTCTGGAATAATTTTCTCTCATTTCTTTTTTTTTTCTAAGCTGTAAAGTCCTCCTTTTGAGTGTTTTTTTTTCTAAAGAGAAATCGTGACTTCTATTAGTTTAAGTACAGGGGATGTGACAAGGGATAATTCAGGCTGTTTTTAACTGCCTTCCTCTGACAAAATGCCTCCTTTAGGTATCCCAAATAACCAGCAGGATTTGCTTCAGATGTCTTTCCAAAATAACTGGCCCTAATAGCTGTTATTCCTACCAGTTGGCTTCTGGGACATGAATGCAAACAGACAGTTCAGAGTAACCTAATAGCATTTTTTATTTTTCCTACCTGCTTGTGCAGAGTCCAGGTTTCACAAGGTCAAAGTAATTTGAATGTTCCCATTCTGTGGAAAAGTTAAACTGGCAGATTCTGCTGTGGGCATTCAGTAAGCCAGTTAAGCAAGGAGAAGGGACAGTCTTGTTTTAAAGCACTGGTAGATGAATTGTTATGCAATGGAAGCCTCTGTTGGCTCAGTGACAAACTGAATCAGCAGAGGGCTGGGTCCTGGCAGAGATACTGCTGCCCACTGCTGCTGCACTTGCTCTCCAAGGCTTATTTTATGGTGCCATTGCCAGAAGTGAATGGGAAGGTGCCCTGGATGCATCAGGGACTAATCCTTTTAAAATAAAAGTCGAAAGTGTAATACCCATTTCTGCATGTTGATATCAGCTTTGTGTTCTTGTACTGCTATTTGGCCATTCTTTCTCATATAGAAAGCTATTTCCACTTATAAAGGATGTTACAGCTTAAGTGTACTCCCATTTAATTCAGATTGGTGACTTACTGGTCAAACAAGAAAAGAACCATTTTTTTTTACTGTGCAATTCTTATGGTAGAGCAGCTTATGGGATTCTACATAACTTCAGCATGACTGCTCCCAGAGACAGTTACTAATTCTCCTTTCTGATACTACATAGTCACAAAATCTGTGGAACTGGCACACTGCTGTTGCTCAGAACATCAGTGCATGCAAAATATACTTGTGCCAATACCAACAAAGCAGAACCAAGCTTCCACAGTCCCCCTTTCATCACCAGAGATCCCAGAGGTTTGCCAGTCTTCTGTGCAATAAGCTTGGGTTTGGGTGAAGAGTAGAATGAAGATCTTGAATAGTCCCTGAGTTTTGCAAGAGTATAGGTGAAACCATTCACATCTTAGATGCTTTCCTGTTTGACTAGCCACATTCTGACTGTCAGAAATTCCTCCAGATAATGCTAACTAATAAAGATTTTCTCCTTATATTCTTCCATGACTATTTTTATTTGGGAAGCTATATTGCTTCTTTTACAACTCCTGCTTTCTTTCACCAGGAAAGTAGTTGGCTGTTCTTTATTGTTGGGCAAAAATAACTCTTCTCAAAGGTGAATTGCCTTCAAATCCTTTGAAAGTAGAATTTCAGCATACATTTTATTTCATCAACGTAGAATTTACTGACTCTGAATTTCATCAGATATCTAATTTGGTTTTAGGATTATGATAGTAGGAGCTTCTGTTTTGCCATATGCATTCTCTGACGAGTATCTTTCCATCAGCTCCCCATTTCCCCACCACCTCATTTTCTCAGGAAAACATTTCTATCCATTTCACTGCCTTCATATAGCAGTTTTTCCCCAAGTCCTTCATTGTTTTATTGCCCTTCTTTATATTCCTCCCAGCTTTATAGCCCCCTGCCCATAACACTGTGAATGTGGCCAACAGACAGATAGAGCCTTCCCTGAGTTATCTAAGGTCAATACAATAGTCACTGATTATTCACCATTTAAGTGCCTCAAATTTAGTTGGACCAGTCCCTTGCTTGACTGAGGACCATATCAGGGCAAAAACCTTACCAGAAAATGTGGAATCAGGCTTTATGTTGAGGAGTAGAGAGGGAATAAGTGAAATTTGTCTAGCATCTAATCTTCTGTGTAGCTTGAAAGACAAATCTTAAATGGGTGCTTATTCTATAGGTCTGATAGGGTAGTTGACTTGGAAATTAGTGTGATTAAACATGCAGAATCCTTTTGGACTGGGTGGAGATGCTCGATTCAGCAAATGAAAGACTTTACATTTGTGAACTGATGGAACACATATCCTTCGGTAGATAACAGTGTGCTTAGCAAATCTACACAAAAAAGTAGAAAATTATTGTGTAAAGATATCCTCCTTTGTAATAAAATACAAAGGAATAAATTTGCATTAAATTAAAAACATTTGCATTAAATTACAAAGGAATGCTAATTGTCACATTTTGATTACAAAGCTTGACTTGGATAAACTAACACATGCAATAACTTAATATAGCTTTTTGGTCATTTCTTTGTTGAACTGAGCTTTGAGGTCTGCATAATTGAGTATGGAAAATCTGGAAAGCTGATGCATAATTTGTTTCAACTAAGACAAGTTTCATAAATTTGCAGAGCCAGTTTCTAGAAGATGCTGGGTTTGTTGATTTTTTTTTTTTGTTTCAGAGAAGCTTAAGAATACCGACACTAAATTCTACTAAATGAACAATGATATCTGACACTGACATGGTATTTTTGTAAAAAAATGTCTTTGCTTATAAGATTTTGGAGATTTCTCAGTTTCAAATCCCTTATAGGACAAAAAATTTTCCCTAATACTCTTTCAAAACACATTCTTAGCTGAAATCTTTGAATCTGTGAGTATCGCTGCTGGATTTACATTTTCAAAAGCTATTCCACTGATAAAAATGGACAGGAAAACTTAATATGCAATTACTGAGATATAGGGGAGAATAATATAGTAGAGCAATAAAGGAAATCTTAATATTCAGGCTAATAATAATATTTTATAAAATGGTCAGGAAGTCATAGTTTAGAAACAAACAGGTAATAGGTATTTTGGGTAACAGAAGGCTAAGTCACAGCCTAATGGGAAAGGAAGAAAATGTTGATTCTTTACTACAAAACTTGGCATTTTGTCTTTGTTAAACAACATGTGCTTATACTCCCATAGCATAGCATTTCCTTTTACATGATTTCGAAAGGAGGACAGGATGGGGGAGGAGGTTTCAGAAGATAGGAAGAAAGGCTATATAATGCCAATTTTAAGCAGAGGAAAAAGGGGGAAGCAGCTAATTACAGCTTTCTCAGTAGAAGGAAACCACTTGGAAGAGTCTTGGTCCTTTGGGAGAGACTGGGAAGCGACATATTTGTCAGGATGGCTTTACAACTGAGTGGTCCCAGCAGACAAAGAGCATCTGTCTGGCAAGGAAAGGAGGTCACATTTAAAAGCACGCTAGCTAGGGTAGAGACAAAGACTGCTCCTAATCTCTTAGATATGTTAAACCTGTTGTAAGTAGCATTTATCATTGGTTTGTTTGGGGGTGGGGGGTCTCAAGAGCATGTTAGTCCAGGTCTCTTTACACATGACCTATTTTCCTCATCTGGGCAAAGACAAAAATGGATTTTTAAATTTTTTTTCCCCAAAGGGAAACAAACAAACCCCCATCAGGCAAAATGGTAATTTATGTGGGAAACAGATAGGTTCTGAATGGATTTCAGTCAAGCTTTTTAATAATGTATTTCAAAGAAGATTAATTAAAGATTAAATCTTTAAAAATGTGGTCAGGATGCTTGATCTGAGGGAGAAGTTCTGCAGGAGGCCAGGTGGGAACACAGCTCAGAGATGGTAATTTGGCCTCGACTCAGCATACTTCACACCTGGGGGGAAGTCTCCTGTTTGGGGCATTGGAGAGAGCTTTACTGGGGCTACTGAACACCACAACTTAGGATGGGGAGCCTAACAATTTTATACTGGCAGTCCACTACCCTTCTGCAGTATCTTTCTTCACAAGCTGCTAAGGTATTTTAGCTTACACCACTCAGCAAGGAAATTAATTTCCTACTAGTTAATTCAGGTGCAGGGAAGTTACGCAAAATATTTTGCAACCCTTGCTCAGGTTGGTGATTGCTCACTCACATGCCTTATCCATAGCAGCCAGTGGGACTACTTGTGTTTTAAATGCTCATCAACATGAGTAAGTACAATGCTACCCAGCCCAAATGCCTGCTACACAAGGTTATATGGGAAGTATGTGGAAAAGCTGACAGTAGTCTCCTGATTCCAGCACCTCTGCTGACCACATAGGTAAAAGGTCAATTGTAGTAAATATCAAATCATCTACTGTGGTAAAATCTACTTGCAAAACCTAACAGATGAATAAAAGAGCAGGAAAAGGGGACTCATGGACAAGCAACACCCAAAATTGTAGACCCTGTGTAGGGAGTCAAAATGCAGTCTGCCAAGTCCTCTCTGTGACATTAGTAGTTTTACTGGAGGGATGACCTGGTTGCACAAACCATTCTGTGCTATCCAACAGCCAGAGCAAGACTTTTAGGTGCAGATGTCAATGCACCAGAGGAAAAGAAATCAGATGTCTGCCTGGATTAAATGAGTTAAAATGTAGATGGATGGAGTCTACCCTTGAATAGAAATTCTTGGTTCTGACCTGATCACTAACCAGGTCTATGAAGTAAACATAGCCTGATGCACAGCACTAATCATGTAATTTTATGACAATATTTGATTTATATATTTCCCAAACAAAAAGTTTTTAGATCTGGTCTCAAAAATGTAACAGAGATGCACTTTTCAATCCTGACAAATTGTAAGTTAATCCTAATGTTACAGTTCAGCCCTAGCTGTGTGCTCAATGTTGTTGACCCCCTGCCTTTCTGCTTTAGAAAGGCCCTTGATCTATGCCTGTGAGCTTGTTGTTTGAGGTCACTTACATCACCTTAAGGCTCACACCCAGAAAAACATTCAGTGATTCATCACTGCAACCTGGAAAGGCTGAATTCCAAAATCATGAATGTGTTGCTATTTCATCACATGCTTTGCTCTAGACTGTAGGCAACTGCCTTTTCTCTGATGGGCCAGCAGGCATTTAATTGACTCTCTGCTAGTCATTATTTACATATCCTCCAAAGATATGGGTGCATCTTGTGTGTGCACTAACACACACACACACACACACATGTTTTAATGAGATGCTGGCCAAATTTCTTCATGGAGTGAATCACTCTTCTGCCAAATCATTCCTCCACCACTGTCAGCCAATAGAGCTTACTCACACTATTCAGATGCAATAGTCACAAATAAGGACAGTGTGATAAGAAAGTCAGAGGGAGCCTGAAAAACATACTGACAAGATCATGTCTCTCAGAGGCAATCTCTACAGGAGCAACGCAAATGTGCAAGTCTGGTGTTGATCTTCATCTGCAAAACAATGTCAGCTGTCCCCTATTTCTTCCTCTAAGATCCTTGTGCTCTCATCCCTACAGAGAGACCTGCTGAGGAAAATGACCCAATAACCATGAGCAAACCCAGAAGTGACTCCATATAAATTGCCTGTGTGGAGTATCAGACTCATTTTTCCAATGTAATATAAACTCTCCAAATACACCTAAAGTTTCATTTTCAAATAAGCTCAGCTTATATGTAGTCATTAAATGAAAAACTTTTCAGAAGAATTTTGCACTCAGTCCATAGAAATGTCAGAAAAACTCGCCCTTGATAGCTGCTATGGTGCCTGTCACTAATACTTGAGAGGAAGCAGCTCTTATTATACACAATAGGAGTTCACATAATTTAGTTTATAATTAGATTTACAGCAGGAGGAATAGAGTTAACACAGCTTCTTGGGCAAGAGTCAACATATTTTTTTCCTTAAAATCATATAGCAGATATCATCAACGTTGCATCCAATAGAGGCAGTGAGAACATAAATCAACACAATCTAAACTTGATTTTCACCCTAATGACCTACATACCTTTAATCTGCCTTTCACTGCTGAATCTGTACACATCTGTTTCAAACTGGTTTTATGCATTTTCAAAGACCTTCAAAGATCTTCACCTTTGTGTATTTAAGTATCTCAGAATCACTCTGACTAGCAAATTACATAATTAAATCCAAACAGGAGAAAAATTCAGGAAGTTTGCTAAAATATTTCTTTTTCACAAGCCAGTGAAGGAAATTCAGTGTCA
>JAAGNO010020569.1:89414-101734 GCA_033439905.1 Ceryle rudis | reverse complement strand
ATCTGCCTTTCACTGCTGAATCTGTACACATCTGTTTCAAACTGGTTTTATGCATTTTCAAAGACCTTCAAAGATCTCAGAATCACTCTGACTAGGAAATTACATAATTAGATCCAAACAGGAGAAAAATTCAGGAAGTTTGCTAAAATATTTCTTTTTCACAAGCCAGTGAAGGAAATTCAGTGTCAGACACATCCTGAGAAGATGGATGTTATCCTGCAATTAAAAGGCTTCTATTCTACAAAAAAGGCATTTCCCTTTCCTGCCTTCTTCACTCATCAGAACTATATTGCTTACTTGGGGAAAAAGAATTGAGGGATAGGGTTATTTTTTGAACAATATCATGTCAAATTTAGGTTAATCTGCTTGTCTGCCTTAGGGTGATATGCTAAAGGGATCAGGAACTTATTCTTATCACCACCTTGTTACAGAGATGGCAAAACATGCTGTGGAGACAGATGGATTCGGTCTGAGGCAACTTTTATTTTGCCATCCTCTGGAACAGCTGAGGACATTCCCTTGCACTGTGCGTAATGGAGCAGCTCACCTTTCCCCCAAAACACATTGCAGAAATAAGGGCTGCTGTACTGAAGTATCTTCTCTTGTTTCCTTAGAGAGTTGTGAAACCACTTCATGCTGGTTTCAAGAGCAGTTCTTGTTGCTGTCTCCCTAATGTTTCTGTCTAACATAAATTATTAAAAACCAGACGTGGGCATTAACACACATCTCATACAGCTTTGATTTGCTGTACTCTTCTGCTCTGTATCCAAAGCTGCTCACTAGAGATTTAATTTCTTGAAATCTAGTTCCTAAATGCATCATAACTAGAAGTAGGATCAGCCCCTTTCATGCTACACGGAATCCCCTGTTGGGCCACCTGTCCAAGACTCAGCAGATCAGAGTAGTTTAAGCAGCTCGGCATCCTGAAAACATGTTATTAATTTTGTACTTTGTGTTATTTGTGAAAGAAGTACCATATCTTTTCTGAAATAATTCTTACCACTCACTACAGCTGCTAGAGTTTGGTTGCAATTACTAAATTAATTTTTAGAAGCAGACGATTATGATTATTGAAACGCAAAGTAATTGAACCATACACCGTAAGAATTAATAATTTTCTTTTCAACTGAAGAACTGAGCATGGTTTTTTTGCTTGATAGAAGGCACTTAAAGTACACAGGAAACCAGAATAATGGTATCCTGAATTGTAAGAATGGTACCCTATATTCTAGGAAGTATCTTCAGCCCTTCCCAAAATTGTACGCCCATGTTGATGCTGACATGAATTGCTTTGAATTAAAGAATACTGGTGATCATATTTTGTGTTTGAAATGACACAATTATTCCTGTCTTGATTTTTTCTCCTCTAGCTGCATTCTTAGATAACCTCAGGTTTTATACTGTTATGCACTTAAAAAGTTTTGGAGAGCCATTTTCCTGTGATTCTGTAGAGTGCAGATTATAGTGAAAACACTACAAATAGACTTATATAAGGTCTGAAAAAATTCAGCTGCACAGAAGGCCAGCTGGAAAGAAGAAGCTGAGTTACAGAAAAAGCAGCTGTATCTGATCTTGAGCTGGATGGTCAGGGGGGACAGGAATTTCCATCTTGGATACAAGGAAACAAAAATTATTTTGGATAGAAGGTACAGATTATACTGTCTGAACACTGGAGTGCCTTTAAATAGATACTGAAAATACCAGTATATCAGATAATAGATACTGACACATTTAAACACATCCTAAAAATGGTAACAGTTTACTAGTCTTGCTTCATCAAAATGGTTCATATTTTATTTGGTTTAGATGTCCAGCAATTGATGTTTTTAATCAGATGCATGCAGCTGGATCTGACTTGTTTCAGACCAGCATTTTCCATTTGCCTCACATTAGTCACTTTTGGGAAAGATCAGCTTTCTGGGGCTTCAGACCATTTGTTCCAGGGTCATCTTTTACTGACATTGGGTCTGTTTAGACAGGCTTTTTGACACAAATATTGCGTAAAGCGTAAATATAGCACGACACCCTCCATGACTGACAGAACTGGATGCTTCTGCTAAACAAAGCCAGGAAACGGTCAAAAGTATCTTGGAAGAAAAAGGCAGGAGGACAAAGAAGTAACCTTTTAGTTACCTCATACTGTCAGGGCCATGAATGCAAGCAACCTAGCTCTATTTAATCTAAGCATCATACTATCATCTGACAAGTTCACTAGATGTAAACAAGTCATACATAAAAAATATAGAGTAATAAAGTTTTTAAATTTTATCTGCACATCAAATGACACTGTATGAAAATTATTTCCAATATTGCTGTTCAACGCATTTTAAGGTCTACTGCTCTTTCCATAAGCAACTCCCTCACTGAAAGGATGGATTTCAGTTGTACAAGCTCCAATCTGCACTGAAGTCTGGCATGAAACCATCTGGATTCATAACATGAATAATACTGATCAAAAGTATGTAATGTTTTCAGAAGAGCTATTTTCATCTATCAAGTTAACACTGTAACACATTTTCATCTCCTTGTCCTGTTACAAGGGGTTGGCAAGGAGAGTCCTCAAAAGTCAGAAGCAAAGTGGATTTTGGTGTCTCATGAGTTCCCCCCTTCTCAGACCTCTCCAAATTACAGAGACCAGCTTCTTGCAGGTGCACATGAATCATCTCCCTCTTTCCCCAGGTAAGAAGCCCTCCAGTGGTCCTGGAGAAGGCTGGCATGGCATAGTAAACCCGAGGTGGTCCTCTCCTACCCAGCTGTGCCAGCCTTGAGGCCACACTCCTTCGTGCAGCACAAAGCAGCTGCAGTGCAAGAGAGGATCTGGCTCTGCAATTAATGGCAGAAGCACACACTAAACTCCTCAGCGCACCAGGCACAGACAGACGGGGTTGTGTTCACTTGCACACAAGCAAGTATTTATTCGGTCTCTGCAGGCTGTCTCTCTCACAGGCACCCACCTCTCAGCTTCCCGTCTCCTCACGCAGGAGAGAAAACATGGGAGAAGAAACCAAGGACTCCCAAGCTTAAGTTCCACTGCTGGTATTGACTCATTGTTTGGCCTTACTTAGTCATTTAACCTTTCTGCCTTTAGTTCTCTCACTGAAAAAGGATAAAGAAGCTGTATGTAACTCGGCAAGACAGCTGTCCCCAGGAAAGAAACAGGGGGGTTGTTTTGGAGAGCAGAAGCAGCTCCTTCCTCAGGGCAGCCAGTCCTCAGCAGAGACAGAGCAAAGTGCAAGAGGCAGAGTCAGACTGTGACCTGTACTATACAACTACTAATCTTTAACCTTGGAAAATTATTTTCCTGAGCTCCAGTAGTGCAGCTCCCTGTAGCTGGTATAATGTAGACACCAAGCTATTCACTCTCTCTCCCCCATGTAACAAAGGAAATCACGGCTTGACTCTGTTTACCAATCGTGTGATCCCCCCAGTACGGAGTGGGTGGCTGGTTGCCACATTGCCCTTGGAAAGAGAAGGTCACATTAAAGGCTGCAGGTAGGACCACTAGGCCAAGCTTTGGACATCTAAAGGTATTTGAAGGAGGCATTTGCTCTGCCTCAGAAAATACCTGAGTGGCAAGAGACCTTGTAGACACCTGCTATCACACCAGCAAACCTACTACATGAGAGAGGAGAAGTAGTGCTGCCCAAGTGGCCAAACCAATACAGAATGAAGATTTTTGGGTCAATGTGTTGTGGCTTGGAAAATTTCCTCCTCCTAGGTAATTTTCATGGTAAAATTTATATTCTGTGACCAGTGGTAAGTGTTCTTCACTGCAGCATGTGTCCCACACATAATATGACTAGCAGGATAATGCCATCATTTTATTATTAATGGCAATGAAGATTTGGGGTTGTTTTGTTTTTGTTTTTGTTTTTTTTTAGCTTCTAGAATTTTACATTCTGATATGGTAAAATTTCTTCCTCAGCCACAAAAAAACAAGGCTAGTGGTTGTCATTTATCATTTGGCTGTGGGAGTTGAAGATTAGCAAAGCAACCCAACGGCTTTTGACAAAAGCATGAAAGCTGGCAACACAAGAGTCTGCCAACACAGGCACTTGCCAACGTTAACAGATAGAAGAGATAGGAAAATATTTCAAAGCACTAGTGAAGAAGCTGAAATGGTCTTTAACTGAAGAGTGTCTTTCTACATCAATTCAGGCAGGATGAAGGTGGAAGAGGGAGCTGTGAGATTCTGGCCAACACAGCTACTCTAAGCAGAGCTTGAATACCTGCCAGGGCACCGTCTGGCCAGCTGCTTTAAAATTCCTATTGCTCTTGCAGTGATGCAGCAATGAAGTGCCCAGCAAGGGTGGAAATCAGAACCTGGGCATGTGTGTGACCCACACATCCTGCCCTCACAGGGCACCATCTGTGGGCAGATGCAATGACAAGCTCCTATCCAAAAGGCAAAGGGCTGCACTGGGGTCTTACTCTGGGCAGAAGTGCAGTCGCATGGGATAGGAACAGAAGACTTTTTTCTTTCATCCCCAAAAGAGGTCAAGCAGAATTCAGAAGCAGAAACTCAATCCAGTAAATTAGTCAGTCCAGTTGGTCTTGAAAGGCATACTTCAACTTCCTGTTCCAACACGCCCTTAATTAGATGCTTCACAGGAAGTCCACAAAGGAATTTAAACAGCAGCCACCTATTTAAGTGCCTGCACTCCCACCAAAATCACCAAAGAAGGTAGAAGATGTCTACCATCTTTGCAGAGTTGGTCTTTACTAGCTGGGTGTGACTGTGTTGTCAGAGAAGTGAAGGCATATGTAGTCCACCCATTGATGGGAAAAGCCCATCAATACTAAGCATGGGACCACAGGTAAGACTGAGCATGGGTAAGGTGAAGTGTGCTACCAACCAGACTGCCAGCACATATCCTGGGCTAGTTGCAAGAACAAATGCAAGCCGTTCAGACATGACAGTTGACAGGTACTGTACCAGCACATCAGACAAAAGTAACATCCCAACCCTGATGACTGAATATCCCAAGGCAGCTGCAGCTCATGGTGTTGAAATGGGGGAAAGCTCCTACATAGAAGCATAGAGTCCTCTACTAGGTCTTGTAAAGTCCTAGGTTCTTCCACCCTTGGGAAGGTTACTCTGGTACATCAGCTCCTACCCCAGCAAGGGGCTGTGGTGCAGTTTGCTGGCAGATATCTTATCCTCTAACTTCCCCCAGGCAGCTTTTTGCAGAAGGAATGATCTGGTCTTAGGTAACATCTCAAATCTCACATTTTAGAAAGGGAAAGCCAAAGCATGCTGATTAAAAACCTGATTAAAAGATATTTCAGTGACTAATATGTCACATGGAGAGATAACTCGCTGTCTGTTTCAGAAGTAGGGTTTGGGCAAGCTGTTCTTTACAGAGGCTATACTGCACTGTAGGGCTTTAATTAATACTGTGCCCACAGGAATGGGTTATGTGTATTTAATCCCATGAATGCTGCATGACAAATCATACTATATACTACACCATAAATTCATATACTCATCTCAAATACATGGATAATTATGTGAAAAAAACCTGCAATCAGGAATATGAATGTTGTCCAGCTTCATGCGGAAGGACATTCTGCTTCACAGTGGGTTTGCAATCTGTTAGGACTCAGACTGGCTCTGAAACGGTAGTTACTTAATAGAGTTTAGCATTTGGGAAGGCAGTAATTGCACATGGTCAGGCTGAAGCAGGAGAGGACAAAAAAACCCAGGAATATATAACACTCTCTTTAGTATCTACAGCTTGTCACCTAGGTAAGGTGAAATCCAAAAGGCTTTCACCACTAGCTAAGTTAAGTATGGCTTTCTGTACAGTCTTTTATAAGAACCTAGCGGGAGTTAGGGACAATGACCAAAAGACAAATGACACCTCAGGCACTCCTAACTGAGCATGGCAGAATGATAAAGAAAAGCTCACAAATCAGTCTTGGTAAAAGTAAAAAAAGCACTTCGCTTCTGGAAAGAAATAGCTGAGGAACCTGTGTATGATCTGCAAGGACTGCTGTGCTTAAGAACTGGCCCTGCATGTGTCTCTGTGAGCCAGCAAATTACAGTAAGCCTAAATTCAGTGATGAACTAGTACCATAAACAAACCTTGGACAAACAATGCATCTATTGGATGGAATGCATCTATTGGTCTGGAAAAAAAACCCAAACCAACCAAAAGCAACTAAACAAAAAGAGATTTAATACGGAGATCAAAACTGAGGAACTAAAAAAGTTTTTAAAATTATTTTTGGGGAGGTAACATGTATTGAATAATCAGGGAAACCCACTACCATATGTATCACAAATGCCAAGATCTTAGTAGGAATCAGAAGCAGTTGAAATTTCCAGCAAAACACAAAAGCACTTTTTTTTTTTTTTTAAATCTTTTATCCTGGATGTTATGAAATGGCTAAAAATCATCAGACTTCATATCTCAAGCCTGCACTTCCTGGGAGAGATTATTTCCTCACTGTTCATGGCAGGATATTTTGCACCTTCCTTCTGGCGATTGCAAAGAAATGTGACTAGTGACCTGATAATTGCTCTGGTTCTATGTTCTGTTTGGAATTAAGCCTAAAGAAGAGGCAAAGTTTAAATCTCTATCTTATAGTAACACATAGCTCTACTTCTGAAACTTGCTCTGACTTCCTATTTTATTAATTATACAGAGACACTTCAAACTGATTAAAAGTATCTTGATTAATAAGGAAGTAAAGAAATTAACCAGTTCCAGGAACTTTTTCATGTGAAACCAGTCCTGATTGAACTCGTCTCAATGATTTATTGGGATACTACAGGTGCCACCCCTCCTGCTCTCAGAGAATTAAATCAAAAGAAATAAATATTCCTTTTGAAACTGAGTAGATTTGATCTACTAGTTGATTTTTAGGGAAGAGAACTATGCTATTCATCAAAACCTTCCTACATAGCAGCTTTTTATTTTTATACTATTGCTACTGAAAGAGAGAGATAAAAACTAATTTTCCTGAAGTTTGCTGAGATGAACTTAATTTTGAAAAGTTCTTTGCTGTTTTCTGGCCTTTTCAGTAGGAAAGGCATTACTAATACTTATTTTAGTAATCTAATTTGTATAAAGCAAATGCTTCAAAATAAAATAAAATTCACTGAGCTGTTGGCATCTCTTCTGGTTCATTTGGGCCTTGGGACAGCAGCTGCAAGCCAAGCAGATACAGCTGGTCCACATTCCCCTATATCTATCATAGGCATGTATTACTGCCATCATCTGACTGAAGTCACAACCCTTCCTATCTTTGTAATGTATTTTCTTACCAAAATAACCCAATCAATTAAAAAAATAAGAAAAAATCCACAACTTGGAAAATTGACATTTAGTAGTTTTCAGTACAGTTTAATGATGGACAGAAAATAACATATATTGTCCCTTCAAAGGTGTAGTAATTTTAGCCAACATGAAGATACCTGAATAATTTTGAAATGTGGATTGAAAGGACAAAAGATGATGTTCAGAAATAAGACTCTGTTAAGGATATAGAACTATGTACCATGAAGAAATGCAAATGATATAAAATACTGGCTTGCACAATCTTAGGAGGTAATAATGAGAATCTAGGAGGCTAATAACAAGGACAGGCACATCAACAGCTCTGGATAACCGTGGAGTTGTGAGCGGAGTCATAGTTACCGATACTTACAAAACTTGTTCTCCACACTGGGGATGCTTTGATCTAGACTGCAAGGGAAAGAAGTTGAAAGGACATATGTCTTCCCTTTCCTATTTCACATGTGCTAAGGACAGTCCTAGTGTTATGGACAGTACCATTTTATCACTGTTTCTCAGCTCTCTCAGAGCACAGGTTTGCCAAATATTAATGAATATAGTTGGTCTATGCCAACAATGAGATATAGGCAGGCCACAGTCCAAATATGAAAAGTCAGAATATTTTCCTCTTCTCTCCCAACCCTATGTGTTTAAAAAGGGATTGGTCTAGACTCTGGATTGCATGGTCAGCGCTTTGAACTACTGGCAGCACTGAAAGGCTCTGAGGTTAATGTCACTGCAAAGTCTCCACAGTGGAGAGTAAATCTCCAGTGGCACCATGACTGCGTAGCATCCGCACTAACATTCTTTTTGGATGAGGAAGCCTGGATCCTTGCCCTCTGACAGCTCTTTTCTTTTCTACTAGATTACTGAAAATATTATCAGCTAAGCGTGGACTGTGGCAATTTATAGGGCACCAATCTGCTACTTAAGGAGCAGCAGAGCACATAGCTATCACTGCCTGGGGCAGCCCAGAGTTTGAAGTCACTTTTGTACAATATCTCCCCAGAGCTACATCATCTAGCCTATGATCACAGATCCATCTCTTTTGCTCTGTGATATAAGTAATAAAGACTCCATAAAACCTGTTTCAGGATCTGGAAGGTGGCAGCAATGACTCAGAAAAGTTCTTCCCTGATGCCTTGGAGAGGTAGCTGGAGGAGAAGAGACACAATTTAGCATTTCAACATCTTGGCATGCTTGAACCCCTGGTGCAAGTCTCAGCAGTCTCAAAGACACAGATTTATAATGAAGCCAGCAGAGCCGCAGAGCTGCGCTGAGATCTTCTGAACCTGGACTACAATCTGTCCCTGCAGATTCTGGAAAAGCAGTAATGGGTTTCAGCTCAGTAAAAAATCATGTGCCTTGGCAGCTGCCTGCACCAAAGACATTCTCCTGTGCCTGGAAAAGTCTGGCAGGGCCAGAGGTTCTCAGTTCTGTCCCTAGACCATGAAAATGACTGCTCTCCTTTCTGCTACTGACTGATACCACCTTGGTGACAATGACAGCCATTTGTTTCTTACCAAGGTAATAAATAAATAAATGGATTTCTTTTAAGTCCAGTGCAGCAGCAACAGCAGCGGCAGCAAACAGTAACAGCTCTTTTTGTTTGTTGTTTTTTTTCATGAAGTTCAAAAATTGCTGGTAGTCTGAGAAATATAATTTGGAAACCATTAGATCTTATTCTCCTGATATTTTAAATATCATTAAATCCCTGTGTAGAATCTAACATATCATGGCCCCAAGCTACCACAAACTAACTTTCAGCAATGAACCCTAAGAAGTGCATTCCACCTAAGAAATATAATGCCACTTTGCATTAATAAAGCAAACATCAAATTAAGTGCAGCATTGTCACATTTTCTCTCTTTATGGGATGGCAGAAGAATAAAGTCTCCCCATATGGAGGCAGTTCAACGCCTGATGATAATTCAGATAGTCAAGGCAGCAATTTTCCTGTGTTTGTTGCCTGTGACCTGCCATAACTATTACGGTCAGAACATGTGTTTACGTACAGACAGATATAGTTATTACAATGTGTGTAGGTGTAGGCATGTGTGTACATCTGCACATACTAAATATATATATAGTAAATGCCTGTGTGAAAAATACTTGATCCATGCAATTCTATAATGCAGTGTATACTTAAACCACATCACAGTACAACACAACATAGCAGTCCATCAACCTGGAGCACCTGGGGACTGTAGAACATGATAAACCCAAACCCCAGAATTCTCAAAATTCAAAATCACTGCTATGCATTTCCGTTGTAGTAAGTAAATTTAACTAAACACAACTCTTTTCAGGGGGGAAAGGGTTATGGAGCAAGAAACCACATTTTACATATGAGGAAGCAGGAGATTAAGCAAAATTGCTTTTCTGCCTGGGAATGCATCTTTGAATTGTAACACAACATTAGTTCCCAAAATGAACCTAACCAGTTTGTAGAACATCTGGTACAGTAAACAAGATGACAATAAACAACTTGCTTGAGATCACACAGAAGTCAGTGATCCAGCTTCCTCACTGAGTCCTACAACTTGGGCACTAAGGGTAGATCTGCATGGCACACTTACTCCAGATGACTGGCTCTACTGACTGAACGCCAGGATTAACTGATGATTACTGTGCAGATGTGCCTTAAATGATCCCCAAACTCAAAACCCTCCTTTGTAGTACTGTCTTATATTCAGAACAGGGCTTTTGCCTCTTTCCGATTATAACAAAAAACACAACCTGAAAGATCATAAGGTTTGTGTGCTTGTGAAGCATCAAATTTCCACAGCAATGACTATTTTATTTTGTCTTTTACATTTCCTACTTTTTTTTTTTTTTTTTTCTTTTTTTCACTTCATTCCCTGTGTAATCTATAGCTTCAGCCAAGTGGCCAGTTCGCAGATCTTTTCTTTCCAGGTCAATGACATTTTAATGGGATTCCTGAGGACTTTTCCTTCACCTCTGCTCACTGAGATACCAGTATTTTCAGAAGCACTTTTCTGCCAGGTGCTGAGCTGAACCAGAGCCTGACTTGCACTCTAGGCTCTACTTATCTTTCACACTTCTCTCTTCCTCTGCAATCATCTGTTCTTACCCTATCAAGCCATTTTTTAAATAACAATTGAAATTACTTGAGAAAGACTGACTGTTGGAAATGCAGTTGCCTGTTTAGGGCAGGAGGTATGCATACCCAAAGTTTCTGGCCTACACACCTTTCACTCACTCCTTAAAGCTCCATTTCAAATCCTTACGACACCCTTTTGCGCTGTATGAAACACAGTATAAGGCCTCTGCTACCTGCAAGTGATTAGCAGCAGCCTTATGGCCCTGTACAGCCTCTGGTCAGAGAAACGAGTAAAGCTGCTTAATTCAAGTTCTCTGATAAATAAGTAAATGCAGGAATAAATCTCTCTCATAGAAAGAGGCTGCATTTCCAGTATGTAGGGGAGGGAGCTAAGGAGCTCTGACCTGGCCAGTTCGTTTGCATGCTCAGAGAAGGAACTGCTGCTGCACTGTGAGCTGAGCCCCGGGATATTGCACACCAGAACAAGTGGATTAAGCAGTTACTGGAGTGTTACGGGGGAGCACTTGCTGTTCCCCATGTCCGAGAAGGAAGCCTGAGGGACTAACTGAACATTGTATATCTACAAATGCTTTATAACTGGTAGGTAAAATTCCATATTATGTTGCATTTGATTACATATTTGCTATGGTTGTGGCTTTATCTGGGGTGAAAGCACGGGAGCTGCTGCTTGTAAGGTCATTTCCCTAGAGGTATCAGGAGGCAGCAACTGGAGGGTAGACTCTATTTATGTGTGCTGCACAAGCACGCTTGTAAAAGCGAAGCAGAAAAGTGAAGCAATGTAAAAGTGAAGCAGACTCCTTATATCTGGACTTTTTCAGCACAACACATCCTAAAGCACAGAAACGTGTACAAATAACCTCCTTACCTAGGCTTAAAACAGGTATTAGCTCATCCCTGTAGAAATGCACGTTCCCCCTTTTCTCCCTTCTCCCCCATCAGACCTCCATTTCTGAATGAGATAAAGACATGACACTCGTGGTATACACAGAATGAGATACTCAATGGGTGGTCAGACTATTGCCCAAATACCTCCCAGAAGTATTCCTTTCTCAGAGAACAGGAAACTACCAGGACCATGAACACAATCCATCCAGCTTTGCAGCCTTTCTGAGAGCACTTTAGCTGAGACTGACAGAGATGTACCAATGTAATAGCTCTTCTGTGACTGTGCAGTGTTGCCTAATCTAAGACTTACATTGCCAACAGACTCTCATGAGTGTCTGGGAAACGAAGCCCTCCACACTAGCTGTCTTTTCATATCAAGGAATGGGGATCTGTGTTGTACTGAAACTTCATCACAACTGCATGATGAAGAAAAGATTTCCTTCCAAAGAATCACATTCTTTTATGAATTTTGGATGAGCTGTCATAAATAGACTGTCCCAATGCAACCATTGAAACAGTTATTTAAAATTTCCATCATCTTCCCTAATGCTTTCAGGTAAGACAGTAGGATCTAGGTACTTGTTCAGCTTTTCTTCACTTCTATTGCAGCTTAGGAAAAAAAAAAATCTAAATCAAATAAAATTCAGTAAGAAGTTCTGAATGTTCTGTAAGATGTTCCATTAAAGACCTTTCCAAGCAGAATTAATCAAGCCTAACAAGCCTCCCTGAACAACTACAGTTATTCCTTTTTTACAGAACAGCCCCAAGTGTCTCATGGAAACAGTGGAGAACATGGCTCAAGCAAGTAGAGTTGGCTGGGTAGCAGTTCTTCAGTAAAGGATTTAGGGCTCAGAGTCTCAGATTTGGCTTTCCACGGGCCTTGAATCTTAGGGGGTGCTGCTGGTCCACCAAGAGCTGGGAGAAGGGAACACAGCTGGAGAGCTGGAGCCCCACCACAGTGAACCAACAGGCTATTAGCCTAAGGAGGAGAATGCAGCTGACACTGATGAGAAAAGCACTGTCTGCTCAATGTGCTTCAAACAGCCATGACACAGGGTAATGGGAGC
>JAAGNO010020569.1:0-80303 GCA_033439905.1 Ceryle rudis | reverse complement strand
CTCCCCTGGTGCAGCTTGCATCCATTGCCTCTGGGCCTGTCACACATCACGAGGGAGAAGAGGCTGTCCCCCCGCCCCCACTCCAACCTCCTTTCAGGTAGATGTAGTGAGAGATAAGGTCTCCCCTCAGTCTCCTCTTCTCCAGACTAAACAACCCCAACTTCTATAGGACCAATATTTCACTTGGTTTTGAATTTACAGATGTATTTTCTAAACATAAGTAGAAAAATATATTAGAGGATATTAGGGGAGAGGAGCTTGAGGGAAGATCAACTTCTTGCATTTTTCTCATCATCTTCCTACAGTTGATTTCTCTCAAAAGTCTGACTTTATTTTTTTATCCAGAATGATTTTTAATAAATTTCTCACAAACATATTTGAATATCACTAGGTAATTTTTTTAAATGTTGTTTGATAAACATTGACAGCTATTTTCTTTTTCCTCTTCCCATTCCTCCCCCCAAAGTGGTTCTTTTGTTTATACCCTGTCCCTCTCCTTCCACAGCTTAGAGATAATTCCTCTTTTCCTGTGTCACCTGCTAATCTTCTCTGTTCTGCTTTCACTTAGTCTTCTTTCTTTCATCATCTTATTCTTGTCCTCTCTGACCTACCTTAGAAACAACCTCCTATCTTGTCTCACAGTAACATCCAAAAGTTGTTCTCCTCTCCACCCTGCACTGCTTGTGTTGAACTTTCAGATTCTATAGCTGAATGATAAGAGATAGTTGCTTTCTGGTGACGGAACAGAATTGCTGCATCAACTCAGAATTAATCTAGATTTGCATAGGTTTATATAGCTCACTTGATCCCAACAGTCTTTTGGAGGTTCAAGCAGTGCACTCAGCCAGGTGTCAAACTGCAATGATTTTGCAGGGAATAAAGAGCAGGAAGCCCTGACCCAGATGGATCCTAAAAAAATTGGACAGTTCCATTTTAAATCAAATGAATCTATATGCAACTATCTGAAACACATTCCACTCATATTTTGGGCCTACAAATATTTGGAAGTGCGTTGAGGTATGCTACCTCATTTCACTTCAGCCCTTAAAACAAGATCACTTGGGCAGCAATTGATTTTTCAAACAAAAAGTCCATCTGGCCCATGCCCAAACACACCATGTTCATCTTCAGAGTACCACTGCTGATAAGAAGGGGAAGGGAAAAATAAACAAATACATGATGACAGTTCCCACATATAATTTAAACCAGAAGGGATCTAAAGTAAGGAGTGCATCCATTTATAACATTGCTGAGTTGTTCTTCAAGCTGGATTGAATGTGGGAACTGAAAGACAAACAGAAGCTCAATTTTGTTAGTCCTGCAGATATGCTCCTTTGTTTAGTATTTTGAATACTAGGCAATAATCTACTTACCACAAACTATTATACTCACTGTATAGATTTAAACAAAGACAAAATCTGCCATATCACAAGTTGGTCATCTCCCTTGTAACATGCTACTAACACAGAGATCTTTGTGTTTATGAGATCAGTTTGCTGCTTCTAGGACCATTCAGAAGGTTCAACTGCAAGACAGATGATCTTCCATCTCTAATATTCTTTTTAATGAATGCATTGACCACTTTATGGAGGAATAAAATCTACCTGTACCATCAATTAACATGAACAGAGGAAAAGTTGATAAAGGACACACTATAATACAAAAATACAGTAACATTTTGACATTTATTACATTACTGTTAAACTGATAAATATGAAACTCCCTTTAAAAATAGAAATGTATTTGAGAAATCACAAGAGCAAAGAGCCTTTAAAAACATTTTATGAACCACTGTATTTCATACTACATAGAGTATTATATAGATATCTAGAAGGGAAAAATGTTAATTGAAAAAAAAAGCAGAATAAATATTTTTTTATCAGATAATCAGATTTTACACATTTAAGGATTTTAGACTTTTAAGAAAAAAAATATATTTACTCCTCTAAAAATATCAACTTGCACTTTGATTCTACATTTATAAATCTGATGAACATGGAAAGAGCTATTTAATATTAGTATACTAATCGTCAAAGAAAAAAGCATAGAAAAAACCCTGTTCAGTATTCACTAGGATTATAATTTTGGATCCCTAGTGTGCATGCTCTGTAATCAGAGTTCAAAGTAACAACAACAACAACAACAACAACAACAACAACAACAACAACAACAAAAGAAAAAAGAAAAAAAAAGAAAAAAGAAGAAAAAACCCAAATCTATAGAATGGTTGAATAGTTACTTTGCTGACTCATACCAGATGTAGGCGAGGGGAATGGACCAAAATCCCTGATAGAGGCACCTCTTCAATCAATCTGCTGCTAAATCACTGCCTGATGCCAATCAAAGACTGCAATTACCACGCCATATCGATTAATAGACTTATTTCCAACATCTTCCAGCAGATGTCCTCATGAGGCAGTCGTGTAAGGGAAGTTAGAGATGCCACCATTTAATAAAGACTGAGTTGGGAAGGAAAATAGACTCAAAATAAGGGTGATGTAAGTATATATAGACAGACATATTCAAAGTATTTAATTTATTTTTAAATTTCAAACAAAAAAATAGGCAGCATGTTAAAAAAGAATAAAGCTGTCATGTTAAAAATGAAAAGAAAAAACCCCATCACCTGAACAAGAGCATAAGTAGTGTATCTGTTTGAAGTAGCAGATCTGCTTCCAATCTGTTAGGTGATTCTTACACCTCACTTATAAACAAAACAGAAGGTTCTAAGAAATGACATATGCACGAGCACAAAGAAAACAGCATAAAGACTCTAATGTTCCTTCTCCCCTCTGTTTCATTTTAAAACTGACACTGATTTTATTGTGTACACAGCACTGCAGTGCAGCTTTTTGCACTGCTTCATAGTGCAATGACATACAAATGTTGTCATGAAGTTGGTATTCTTGGAAGCATAAAATCCTTTGGGTATTGCAGGAAGACTTAAAAAGAACAATTTCCTTAAAATAGCGATCCTCATTGTAATACTACAAGTAGCAAGTTTTGATACCACATGAAAAATATTTGACTTGTCCTTCTATGCAGTGAGCAGTGCATCCAGAGTTAACTACCCACAGACACCTATGAGATAATGATTCTGTCAAGTACTGGTCTACAAACTCAAAGCTGGGATTCTTTACCCAGGTCTATGAGACCAGTATCTCCAGCCCTCAGTATGTTTCCTGTTTTAATGCAGATGTTCACAGCTTCATACATGAGAAACCACATCAGGGGAAGGTGAAATCCAGAAGATGAGTACCACTGACTCTTCTTCAAGAGCAGACACAGAAGTGTGTACTGATACTTGGGGCTTACTGGGAGACTAGCAACTGGGACATGTCAGTCACTAGTTTGGCTGGTAGAAAGTGTTTGAGACTGTCCCAGCTTCAGGAAAATGCCAGGAGGGTGGCTGCAATATCTGGGACAGACTTGGCTGCCAGAGGTTCTTTGGTGGGCCTGTTATGGCACTTAGCGAGAAAGTGTTGCTATGTTCTACACACTGAATAAAGTCAAAGCTAGAAACAGACTGCATATGAAATCTTAGGAGTATCTTGTCTGATGCTTCAATGGCATGGGTGACTAATATTATGCAGGCTGATTGTCCTCAGTTTCAGCAATGGAATTAAAAACAAAAAGCTTTTTAGTTTGGTGTCAGTGAATGACCATGGTGAACAATACAGAACTGTCACATTTCTTAACTGGTGAACACTTACGTGCCACAGAAACATCAGATAAGCACATTCTGCACTTAGTTTGTCCTGAGAAATAAAGAACTCATTCTTCATATCCTGAAAAGCATAGTAAATACAGTATTAAAGCTATTAAACTTTCTCAGCTTAACTAAGGTTTTCTTCAACCATCATGAAAAATAATTATAACAATATCTCTAACAGAAGAAGTCTATTAAATCAAGATTTCCATTTAAAATATTAAAGGACAAATACAAATGAAGGATGACGTCTGGGGCCACCTACAGTCTATCGTTAACTATTTAAGATTAACTTCACTAAGTTGTCTGTCATTGTCTTGAATTCTTAAGCCACTCACCCTTTAGCTATAAGGAACACAGAATTACAGTTCAAGCAGAGGCTAAATCTACTATTTCCAAATAAAGACTCCTTATGGGAACAAATACACATCTCAAACAAAACCATAAAAGAGGCTGAAGCAATCCTAATTGTAACCAGATCTTCCTCCATAGCTCTGGACTCATCATGTAAACATATTCCAGTCAAATCTTTACAAACTATGTCAACAAGTCATGATTTCCCCCTCTTTCCCCAGGAAAGCTGTGCAAAGATAACTATACACATGTCCAAGAAATACAAGATGTCATTTTATTGGAGGTCCACAGGTAATTGTATCACATTAGGGAGTGGAAGAATCTCATGGTATGGCACAACACAATACCTCACTCTAAACACTTAAACAGAAGGTTAAATGATATGCAACATGATCAGATCAGTAATTCTCCATCTTCTAGGCACCACTGATTAATTTAAAATAAACTTTAATAAATTGAAAAAATAATATAGTCCATTAATTTGTTTGTTGCACTGTCTTTAAATGAAACAGCACTTTGAGAGTCACAAATAAAAAAGCAGCACTTTCTCTTAATACCAACACCACTGTAACACATACTGTAGCGTGGCATGCAAATCCATATCTGCAGTCTTTTTTTTTTTTTTTTTTTTTTTTTGTATTAACAAATGGAATGGTAATTTTCTATCTCAAATATTAGTAGCATAACATGTAAGTGCAGACCATTCTGGCCACAAGTGTGGTAAGCCTTAATTGTGTATTACAAGAGCATAGAACATAGAGCATGACACTTACATCCAAGAATCTCTCTCTTTTGTACTGTACACAGTGTTTGTTACAGGCTGACTTCCAACTTGCTGTACCCAAGCTTCAGGAAACAAGACTGTTTATGGTTTTGTTTAAAAATAAAAGGCAGTCACCATCAAAGCACAACCATTAACAATCTGGTCAAAAAATGCCATTGCTCCACTGAAAAAAATAACTCGTCTTTTTAGTAGACTCCATTACGTGATAAAGTTTCCATTACAGGCATGTTACGAAGTCTTACAGCGGTACTGCAGTGTCATTCCTGTTAAGCAGAGATCTGTATAGACACCAAGAAATGGTGCAATGTTCAAAACAGCTGTTCAAACTGAGCTAAGCTTCACGAGACCTCGTACTGAGTCTTCATGCAATGAATCTTGGCTGGCTAGACTCAGGACGTGCATTGTATGGCTGTGTGTAATAGGACTTCCACTTGGCAGCATCCCAGGGGGCGATGGAGCTTCTTCAGGAGTGAGAAACTGATGACCTTCGTGATCCTCTTTTAATGGTATCATGTCTGTCAAACCTGTATCTGATGTGAGATTTGGCATAGAAGATGGTGGTGTTGGTTGCCCTAGAGTTAGAGTTGCACAAGGCCCACTGATAGTCTTTCCTGGTAAAGGTAGCTCTTCACTAGTTATGCTTGGCTCACTCTGTAGTAGGGGGGTGGCAGCAGCCTGCAAAACGAATTTAGTGCTCTGAATGCACTGATCTTGGTCACACTGTAGAATGGAAGGGTGTGAAAATCATATGAGGCAAACAAAACAGAGAAAAAAGGGAGAATATGGACAAAAAAGTATGGAAAAGAATGGGATGTGAAGAGAAAAAAAGAAAGCCATTAGTATCATTCCACAGTTAGCCACCCAAAAATCCCATTGCATGCTGCCTGGGGGAAGAAAAAAAATAAAAAACCCCATGCATAACTGAGCCAGTGTTTTGGATTACTATAAAGTAAATTATGATAAACATTTACAGTGTTCACTTAAGGGTTTTGGTAACCTTTAAAATAGTATTTTGTGAGTGCTGGAATTTAAATGCTTTGCTTCTCCTTGTTTGAAGCCATTTGGAAAACCCATCTGCACAGCCCGTGTGCAACTAACTGCACTGGGCAGCTCAGAACCTCCCTGATTCCAGGTGAGGTGAATCTCTTCCACACTGTTCATTTTACCCCAGAGTAGCTAGAATTTATGAGAAGGGCCCAAATCCATAATCCAAACATATTTCCAACTTCAAAAACACTAGGCAAATGTCTTTTTTTTTTTTTTTTTTAAATGGTCTTCACACGTAAGAATTAAGGTGCTACACAAGTTGTCCAGAACAAGAGTTCCTTTGATACAGGTGGTTTGATAAAGATATACCTGGCAATACAGCCTCAAGGACCAAATATTTCTCCCCCTCCCAATTTAATACGTTTCATATACACTCCAGAGAATGTACTTTACTATACTCAAGATTCTGGAGAATAAGTAGAAATTAGGCAGCGCTGCAGATGCATTAATTTGACATAAACTTTCACATTTTTTTAGACTGTTTCTTGATTAATTTAATCTTGACATTGTGAAAAATCAAAGTACAAAACAGGTTTTCTGGCAAGCACTTTCACAATAACAAGCCAAATTCAGCATTATGTAAATCCTATTAAGCTCAGTGAGTATTACTAGGAATGCCTTTGGCTCCACATAATTTCTAAGAACTGTTTATACAAAATTACCATCCATTCTTTGAGATGACAAGACAGGTAGATGTTTCAATAATACCCAGCTAGCTAATTGGGTAGTACACCTACTGCCAAATTAAGTTTCTTTAACACAAATTGGCATGATTTTTAAGAGCTTCCAAGGACAATGTATATTTAATTCTTAACCTAAGCAATTATAACATCTGCAGATATTAAAAATCCTGCTTAGATTCATTTGCCACACTACTGTTCTGCCATGCAACAGAAACACTACAGCCAATGAATACAACTATAAACCCAACACAGCAAAGAAAATTTGGAAGCAAACAAGCAGCATAAAAAAGTGTATCCAGAGCTAAGACATGTCTATTCTCTGTTATTTTAAGGATTCTGTTAAAGCAGTATGTACTGCTTTACAACTGACTTCTTTGATCTATATCAAATTACTGGAAGACATTACAAATCCAACATCTGTTCAAGATATTCCTGCTCACAGCCATTGCTACTAACATCACAGCAATTCCCTAAAATGCCTATATGCGTCATGCACTGATGCATAAAGTATTATGCCGGCTTATGGAAAGACCTTTGCTTCCTTTACTGTATGATGAAAACCATCACTATGAATGCTTCCTCTGGTATTTTCAGGTCCTCCAATTCCACCACTGAAGAGCTTAATGATGGATACACACACTTTACATTCCGAAAGTACCCAAGCAGATGACTTGGTCACAGTATTTTAAATGGCTCTAAGTGGTTTAGGACTCTCAAACCAACTACTTTTTGCAGGCAGAAGTCTGATGCTTACTCAGTTATGTATTTTCCAACACACTTTCAGAAAGAAATGTGTTGACTTCCTGTTACATAAATTGAGTTCATATATGTTGCAAGGAATTTCTTCCCCCACAAAGTGATGAACAGCCCCAGCCAAACAACTGAAGTGGTCCTATATAATTTCAGAGGGATTACTTGCAGGCATAAAGCCAAAACCTTGCATAAGTACCTTACTAAGAAGAAAACTGTCAGCATCTTTTAAAGCCAAGCTTTCAATTAGTAATTCAGCGTGAATAAATTATTCTTGATTAAAATAACTATTATTCACAGCTGCTTATTTCAATTAAGCTATGGACCTTACTGTGCAGACCTTAAAAATCTGTTAACTGAATTTTCAAACTTCAAGATCACCAAAATCCATCTTCTCTGAAAAGCAGTAGCAAAAGAGCATGTTAAATAACAGAGGAATGCCTATAACCACAGGGGTACATTGAGAACAAACAATGTTAGCAGCTGACATTGCTTTAGTGAAGCGTCAGCATTGATCTTCAAAAGGAAATCATTAATGTGTTCCCGGCAATACAAATACAAAGTTTTAAATTAGCTGAAGGTAATTTATTTGAATTCATTGTATACTCTGAATTAACTTCCTTCTTACTGAACACTAGCTGAAATTCACATTTCAACTGAATCAATATTGCAAAGATAAAGTAGCTTCATAAAGCTCATTTAAACGGTGTTCTAAAACTTTTTCAGGTGCTTTATATCTCTTCTTCATTTTCCATAGTTATATTTTCCTTCCTCCTCTCACTCAGATATATTTCAGGTTTTTGTTTGGTTTTTGTTGTTGTTGTTCTACTTAAAAGTGATCAACATGAAACAGGAAAATACAGGCTGTAGACACCTTTCTGAAGTGACTAGAGTGGAGTTTATACCAGCAAAGGTGGATGTGTTCAATGAAGCTCTCAAAATCATCTGATAAAAACAACACATACTATACAGGTAGACTATTTTCTTGAGTTTAAACGGCCAATACAAAGCTAAAAAAGGAAATCAAGTTTGTTTACATGGCTGGCATGGTGTTTTTTCCTTGAAACGTGACTAAATGAAATTTAGGGCCAAAAGTCTTAACAGCTATTAATCACATGAATTATTCAACACCAGCATTTCAAATAAATTAAAAACTCTATGATTGTAACAAAAAGGAAGCCAAGCACAGAAACCTAAATAGCCAAAAATCTACTGTAGAAATTCTTCCTTCAGATCTACTGAGTTTATTTTCCACTTACAATTTCCACTGTTTCAGAGGAACAGCAGATTCTGAAGGTAAGAGAAGTTTAGTGAGTTCTGCAAGTACAGAAGTTCAATTATATTTGTGCATATAATTTTTTTAGCCAACTTTGTATTTATTTTCACATTCAAAGGCACAAATTAAAGTAAATTAGACAAAACCTAAAATTCTGTCTTTATTTCACAAATAATAAATACAAACAACTAAGGAAACAATATTTTTCTTTTTTTTTTTTTTTGTTCTCCTGATGAAAGTCTGAGTTTTGCCTTTTTTTTAAGCTACACAAAACAAACATGTTAACATAATTGTGGTACATGGCAATAATGGCAATATAGTTTTCACATTTCTAATGCCAAAGCCAGAGATTACTTACTTTGAATTTTAAATTAACTTCATAAAAAAATTTCTAAACCCTAGTAACATTAAAGAACTGTTACAGTTCTCAGAAGATGAAGAGAAGCAGGTTAAGTTACCTCAGCATCTCTGAATAAAGTACAAACAACAAAAAGTTCAGAGGAGACTGACAGCACTGAATGACAGTGCTATGAAGTAACCAAAAGGATGCTGAAATGCTAGAATAATATAATAGATGGGTCAAGAGTGGAGGGATTGAGGTTTGTAGCTGTTCCTGATAACTGTAGGATTTCACAGTCAAAATCAAAGTCAAATGCAGAACCAAGAAAACAAAACCACTAAGCAAAGAATTTGCATCAAGGAAAGGAAAGGGAGAACCGGAAATAAGGGAATTTGGCACACAAGAAACAAGCTAAGCACTGAAGAAGAGATGCCTAGAAATGCAGGAGAACAAGTGAATTTCTTAAAGAAATAAACCTGTCCTGACACAGAGGCAGATAAAAGTAAAAATCTATCACTTTATAAGGTATTAAAGATCGCCTAGAGACATTATAGTAAAAAAAACAAGCGGATTCATCTAAAAAACATGTGTGGAGTGAGACAGAGTCTGTGTTTCTTCATAACAGATTACTAAAGAATAAAATATCTCGTATCAAAACCCAAGAATCAACTCAAGCTTTTAAGAGAAAGCTAAGTACCACAGTAGTGAAGATCCAGGTAATGATAGCTGATGGGTTTATGGTGAAATAAGATTTTTTTTTTTTTTCCCCAGAATAGAAAGAAAATTAACCTTAAAATTAAAGAGAAAGTAAGAACAAAATACAGAGAAAGTGATCATTTCATAGCAGGTGAGATACTGTGTTTCATTAGAGAGTTTGTAAAAATAATCAGCAATAAAATGCAAAAGGGAAATGCTTTGGAAATATCAGATCTACAGTTCATGAGCTCCAAGCGACCATACTTGTCACATAGATAGGGATATTAAGAAGCTAGCTAATTAATTTACCAGATTAATTTCAAATTCTACTGGATAAGAGATTAAAACACTGGAAATGTACCAGGAAAAAAATAATTGTATGTGCTTTCAGCCTTCAGAAAAGTTAATACAACTTCAGTTCTTCATAAAATAAGGGCGATATCAAAGAGAGGACAGGAGAAAAAGCTCTTTTATAAAGATCTAGAAAAAATTAAAATCATAGTATGGGTCTACGAAGCACTGATTACAGCAACAATCTCGACTTTGAGATTGTGACAAACTGAGTCACTAGCATGAGTAGGGTAGCTCCTATATGAAATATTCAAAGTCTCAAAGGCAAAATTACCACAAAAGCTGTTAAATACAAAAATAGTGCCCCACAAATGGTATCCTGAGTAAGAGATAATGTATTGCACTGAAAAATGAGTGTCTGGCAAGTGTAACCTTAGCCTGGTATTTATTTTGAGCTTAAATGCAAAAAATGATGCTGTGCTGAAAGATGTATTAAAATAAATGAAACCAGAATGTAATACTAAGCAACCCAGAGAGACTTAGAAAATGCCAAGAGGCTAGTTCGGTGAGGCACAAGAATCCTATTTAGCAAGACATGAGCAACTGAGTAAAAGATTTGAGGGAAGAGAAGACAAATGTGAGAGAAGATGCTCATTAGAATCTTCCTTGAATATCAGGGTAACAAGAAACACTTCTACAGGTATGTCAGTGATAAGAGGAAGACTAGGGAAGACGTGAGCCCTCTCCAGAAGGGAACAGACCTGATCATGAGTGATAATGAGAAGGCTAAGGTACTAAATGACTTTGCCTCAGTCTTCACCAGTAAGAGCTCTAGTCACACCACCCAAGTTCCAGAAGGCAAAGGCAGGGACGGGGAGAAGGAAGATCAGCCCACTGTAAGTGAAGATCAGGTTCAAGATCATCTGAAGAACCTGAATCTGTACAAGTCCATGGGACCTGAAAAGATCCATCTGTGAGTCCTGTGGGGTCCACTGGTGAGTGAAGCTGCTAAGCTGCTTTCCATCATATTTGAAAAGTCCCAAAGTTGGTGAAGTTCCCACTGGAAACATCATTCCCATTTTCAAAAAGGGAAGAGAGGAAGACCCTGGAAACTACAGGCCAGTCAATCTCACCTCTATGCCTGGTAAGGTCATGGAGCAGATCCTCCTAAAGGCTCTGTTAAAGCACATGGAAAATGAGATGGTGATTGTTGGTAATTAACATGGCTTCACCAAGGGCAAATCGTGCCTGACATATCTGGTGGCCTTTTACGATGGAGTTACAGAGTTGATGAATAAGGGAAGAGCAACTGATGTCATCTACCTGAAGTTGTGCAAAGCATTCAACACTGTCTGGCATGACAGCCTGCTCTCTAAATTGGAGAGATATGGATTTGATGGATGGACCCCTCAGCGGATAAGAAATTGGCTGGATGGTCGCACTCAAAGAGTTGCAATCAACAGCTCAATGTCCAAGTGGAGACCAGTGACAAGTGCTGTTCCTAAGGGATCAGTACTGGGAATGGTGCTGTTTAACATGTTTGACATGGACAGTGGGATCAAGTGCACCCTTTGCAAGCTTGCGGATGACAGCAAGTTATGCAGTGCAGTTGACATGCTGGAGGGAAGGGATGCCATCCAGAGACACCCTGACAGGCTTGAGAGGTGGGCCCATGTCAACATCATCAAGTTCAACAAGGCCAAGTGCAAGGTTCTGCACCTAGGGTGGGACAATCTTAAGTAGAAATACAGGCTGGATGGAGTATGGAATGAGAGCAGTCCTGAGGAGAAAGACTTGGGGGTGCTGGTTCACAAAAAGCACAATATGAGCCAACAATGTGCAAGTGCAGCCCAGAAAGCCAATTGTATCCTGGGCTGCATCAAAAGAAGTGTGGCCAGCAGGTGGAGGGAGGTGATTCTCCCCCTCTGCTCTGCTCTTGTGAGACTCCACCTGGAGTACTGCGTCAAGCTCTGGAGCCCCCAACACAAGAAGGACATGGACCTGTTGGAGCAGGTTCAGAGGAGGACCACAAATATGATCAGGGGCCTGGAATAGCTCTCCTGTGAGGACAGGCTGAGACAGTTGGGGTTGTTCAGCCTGGAGAAGAGAAGGCTCTGGGGAGACCTTATTGCAGCCTTCCAGTGTCTGAAGGGGGCCTACAAGAAAGCTGGGGAAGGACTTTTGCAAGGGCTTGTAGTGATAGGATGAGGGGTAATGGCATCAAACTGAAAGAAGGTAGATTCAGAATAGAAATTAGGAAGAAGTTCTTCACTGTGAGTGAGGTGAGACACTGGAACAGGATGCTCAGGGAAGCTGTGGATGCTCCATCACTGGATGTGTTCAAATCCAAGCTAGATGGGGCTTTGAGCAACCTGACCTGGTGAGAGGTGAATGGCACAGGGGAGTTGGAACTAGATGATCTTTAAGGTCTCTTCCAATCCAAATCATTCTATGATTCTGTGATCAATGGGAAGAGAGACATTTTTGCATGCTATATGGATTAAGTAGTGTTAACGTCTTGACATTAAGATTCAAAGTAGAGGTAAGAGGATGCAATGCATTCTGGGATATAATCCAAGGAGATACACCATAAAGGTATACTGGAATACATTTAGGATTTCTAATAAGTTATTCCCGTACTCAAAAGCATTAAAACTGCTAAAATAATGTAATTATCTCAGATTTTGTATAAATGGCTAAACCACTGCCATTTACAAGGTATTTATGGACTAAGACTATGATGTATGCATGCTCTTAAAGCAAGGAATTTCACTTTGCCTGTCCTTATCTGAAACTGTTATAATACAAGCTGCAGTACCAGGTACATCCCCTTCAAACTTGCCAGGTCATTGTGGTCCACTTGCCTCAGCCCCATGAAAGGGTTTTTCCCCAAGAGGTATGCAACCTTCTGGAAGGGAAGACTGAATCATATTCCGTCTTCTGCCTAACCTTTGTCAGTAATGACACCTCTACTCTTTTGCTTCCACCGAAGTCTTGGGTACAAGCTAGTCTTTGATTTAAAACATCAATCACCGAAGGAAATGTTGTTCGCATCTGAACTTATAGCAAGAGCAATTCTAGAGAATCTTGTAGAGACTCCTCCTCTAAAAAAAAAAAACCCAAACCAACCAAAAAAAGAAATAAATCTAACAATAGGATGCCACATGCCTTGTTTTACTTTTCCCTTAAAGTGTACTCCACTGCCTTTTGCCCAGAAGCCCCCCACAGTCATTTTCAAGATAAAAGGCTGGTGTACCCAGCGCTCCTGTTCCCAAACTTATACAGAGGAATCTAAGATTGTGTACTGGGAAGAAAGCTGAGAGAAACAGATACTGCAAAGCCTGGAAAAGTACTAGGGGTCATTTCATGGGAAAAAGGTTTAAATAGAATGATGTTTTACTTCATTATTTCTGTCTAAATTTAAATCAGAACAGGAAATCTGGTAACTGAACAGAATGGCTGAAAACAACTAAGCTAGGAGTAATGTCAATTAATTTTGGTAGAAAACCAGAAGGTCTGTTATGTGGACAGGATCGAGATCTTAACGGTGAAATAGGGAAATCAGTTTTGTTGTTTGCTGCCTTATGAGATAGGAGAGATGGGAACCTGAAAGCAGGCACTGAGTCTACTGAGAAGAGCAGAAGTGTTGACCTTAGAACACAGAAAAAGGGAAATGTGAAACAAGAACAAATTGGAGGCGAAGTTATGTCTCGCTGCATTGTTGCTGGCAGGAAATGAATTTATAACTTCTTATGCGTCAACTCAGAAAAGAATGCAAGATTTTAAATAGGGAAAAGAAAATATTGCTAGAGAGACTGGGAAACTGAGAAGGTCTTTAAGAGTTTGCAATAAAACTCAAGAGAGAAATCTTAATGCTGACAGCCAGCTGTCAGTACATGCCAATTGGTCTTGGATACGGACTAGGAGTAACACCCCTGAGAAAAATGGCATCATGGTCTTACAGATGTTCCTCCACACCAAACACAAGGTATTACCCTTTTCAAGCTTTTTCTAAGATCATTTTCAGGAAAGAAAGCTGCACATTTCCAAGTGACTCTGATAACTCTTAAAGAACTCAAGGCTTTCCCCGCTCAAGTATTGTGGTGTTCCAGGATATAAGTAGTTCAAATCCTTGAAAAACTTGTGTAATTACAGGTATTATACTCTGAAATTGTAACAGCTACCTTTTTGATGTAAAGTAATACCATAACAGATTTCTCCATTTCTAGAGACAAATTTAGTCAATTTTCTATCAAACTGGTGTGAGATTTTCTCATTAATATCTACTAATAATGAGAGCGTCTTCTTACAATGGAAGTGTAATTCTTACAATGTTAAGATAATGTAATGCCAGGGACTTATTGTGGGTTAATGATCCTCATGAATAAGAAGCCTTGACAGAGTCAAAAAATTTGAGTAATCCCTTAAAGACTTCAGGCTATTTCTAAGGTTTCTCTTGTCTGTTTTTTTTTTTTTTCTTTTAAACCCTGTTTACTCAGAGTTACTTTTTTTTTTTTTTTGGAGTAAAATTTGCACAGAGCATTACCTTGTTCTGCATGACTGCACCTCACAGAAGATACAGAAGATTCAGAGTTAATACTGTGTCTCTAGTACATTTTCTCATTAAGGAGAATATCAATATTCTATTTAATTATCAGTAAGTAAAAACAGCTTAGCAACTACAGCAAAATTTTTATACCGGTTTATCAGTGACACTAAAACTAATCAGTCTGGGAAGAGTGAGTCTTTTCTTCTTTTGTTCAAAAGAAAGGCTGAATTATGTCAGAAGGCCATGTGGCCACCTCTTTTTTGGCAGAGAGAAAGGGTGTTCATAACTCATAGCTTCTTTGACATAGTCTTAGAACCCACATAATATGAAGATACTTGGATAACAATTCAGAAGTAGGCACATATGTAAGATGCTTGCATTTGGAAAAAGATCTCTTTCCAGTTACTCTCTTCTTCTTGGCACTGGAAATTTTATCTTCCATTATGATAGCCAATGCTACCAGCAAAAACAAGAAAGTAAAAACTATTGGCACTGTTTCAAAGATTTTTAAAAGCTTTTTCTGTAACAATCCAGTTGCCATTTTTTTGTTCATTGGAAGTTCAGTGTCCTGCTCTTTCTTCAACATATTTCTCCCCTAGAAACAGCTCTTTGTTCATCTTTGCTTCTTAAAATATATTAGTCTATGCAAAACTGCAGTGTACAAGCAAAGAAGGAAAAAAGAGTATGAAGAAAGTGCCATACAAAATAACAATTAGCTGGAAAATGATGAACCAGAGTAAGTCCATGATACTTGAATATTCCAGTTCAAAACACAGCAGATGTCAACAGTGCAAGTAAAAACGCCAGTATACTCAGTAAATCAACAGTGTAGAAAATTCACTTTTTAGAATCCATGAGCAGTAACTATTACACTGTGTGAAACACGGTAAGAAGAGCCTTGTTTTATTTTTTTTTTCTTTACTGTTAATAAACAAGTCATTCCACCCAGGGTCAGCTGTATCCAGTTAGTTATTACTTGATTAGTTCACATGAAAGTGGAGAAGGAAAACATTCACAGGAATCTTGATGAACAACACTATGGGATGATTCCTACCATGTTGCTCTGAGATTGTGTGGCCCCGTACATAGTAATGCCATTCGAGGGTCCTGCTAATTGCGGTGTATCTGGTTGTATAAATCCTCTTCTGTCAATTAAGCTAAGGAATAATCAAAATAAAGAAAATGTGTTAAGAGATATTTCTGATCAATAACTACTACCTCCTCTTGATAAAAAGAAAGAAAAAATTTCTATCATACAATAGACCTTAATACTTTGCCTATACCTTCAAAGTTCCCCTTTTAGTCAGCTGAAGTACAAGACTTCATTTCTACTCATCATCAGGTAACTGCTTCCTTGTAATACTACCCTCCACACAGTCATATGTACTGCTTCTTTTCTGCATTTTTATCATGGATAAAAGATTTAGAAGCTTATCAGCAGTGTGAAAAATTACAAAGCTCACTAATGCTCTTTGAATTAGCACCTATTTTGAAGGTTCTTTTGCTACCAGTTTCCACACTTCTAAAAGCCATTTAATAACAAAATTTAGAAGGAAAGGGCCAAAAAGGAAAAGGGGGGGGGGGGAAGGAAAAGGAAAGGGAGAAAAAAAGGAAAAGGAAAGGGAGAAACTTTTGTTCAGACAACTTGCCATGTGTTGCTGCGACAGCTACTTAACACTGCTTATAGTGTTCCACTATTCTTACTGTTCTGGTTTTGGCTGAGATAGAGTTAAATTTCTTCCTAGTAGCTGGTGCAGTGCTGTGTTTTGGATTTAGTATGAGAATAATGTTGATAACACACTGATGTTTTAGTTGTTGCTAAGTAGTTCTTATCCTAAGTCAAGGGCTTTGCAGTTTCCCATACTCTGACAGTGAGGAGGTGCACGAGAAACTGGGAGGGTGCATGGCCAGGACAGCTAACCCAAAGTTAGCCAAAGGGGTATTCCAGACCCATGGATGTCATGCTCAGTATACAAACTGGGGGGAGATGGTCAGGAGGGGTGGACTGCTGGGCATCAGTCAGTGGGTGGTGAGCTACTGCACTGTGCCTCACTTGTCTTTCCTTGGGTTTTATTTCTCACTCATTTTGTTATGTCTCTTTGCATTACTATTATAATAAATATTTAAATTATTAAACTGTTATCTCAATCCACTAGTTTTATCTGATTCTCCTCCCCATCCCACTGGGGATGGGGGAGGAGTGAGCAAATGGCTGCACAGTGCTTAGTTGCCAGATGAGGTTAAGCTACAGCTCTTACCAAAGTGATGCACTCATAAAATTTCTTATTTCCATCTAAGAAAATGTTTTGTTGAGAAAATAGTAAGTAAAAATCTACATAAGATATTCAAAAAGGAATTGAATAATCTGAACTAAACATTTTTGCTAAAATACTTCGTGTAGTTTTACTGTTCAATTTGGGAACTACAAACATCACTTAGGTTCTGCTAGTTAATACTCATAAAAAGCTGAATATACAGACCAATTACTATGTTCTACATAATATGATTCTCATATCACTTTCATTGAAACTTTTCAACTGTTTATACTTCAATTCATTCAAAGTTGTTTTGTTTTTTAACATATATAGCTTTCAATTATAGTTCCATATATTTTTAATCATAGGCCAAAATGTTTTTTCCCATGACCTGAACAACATTACTTCCCATCTGGGAAAGCACAAATTTTACCACAAGTTATAAAATTTTAACTGAAGAGTTCACAGTTACTAAGACATGACAACAGAAATGCCTTTAAACACCTGAGAACTAAGTCAGCACAGAACTGATTTTATTTGCTGATTTATGACACCTCTAAATTGATGAAGGGTCAGGATGGCTTCAATTTTAAAAGATAAGAACAGGATGCATAGAAAAATCTAAGACATGTCCCCTCTCAAACTTCTGAGTCCATAAGGTTTCCACCACTTGGGAGACCAGTTTCAGCTTTCCTCCTGAAGGTCTGCAGAACAGGTTTTAAAGTACATTCAAAACACTTAGAAACCCATGTGAGATCACAATCTGCCACGTGGAAAGCACTTCTTCAAAAATCAGATGCTTAAAAATGTTATATGATTTATTGTATCAGAACACTAGTTAGACCTATGCTTAAAGCTATGGATCAAATAAAGATTTGAAAGTTACCACTGAGGACATGTAAAATGCATTCTGAATTTACTAGCATAGGTTTAAAACCAATCAACATGATGTTTAACAGAAGTGAGAAAAGTTTCAATTATTTACAGATTTACAGATCCTCTCTTAATCTGCATTCTATTCTCAAAGGCACTTGAACATTTTGAATTTTAAGATGTAATTGCTGCTAAACTAATTCACCAGAATTTAAGGGAAAAAAAAAATATTTAGCGACTTGGAACACAGCTGAGAGAAAAAGTAAAACAAAAAGGCTAGGTTATAATTTATGGTTTAGAGTCAGTAAATTTTTACTGTTGGTCACAAAGTATCTCCCTGCGGAAACTCTACATATACTTCTGCATCTAAATAAGTTACATTGCTACATGGAATCTCAGAAAAAATGTACAAACTCTGTTAAAACACAGGAGCCAATGCCAGTCTGGTCTAACTGTGTTCTGCTACTTCTATCAGCCTAAGATGGTACTTCAAATACTGACAAAAAATAGGTAGTTTTAATAAAGAATTCCATTTGGAATCAAACAAAATAATCTGAAGCATGGTATTGACTTTTTACGTCACATACTTTTATGAAAAGCAAAATGGCAGAATTAAGGGGTTAGCTTCTGGCACCATCTATAGAGGCAGGAAGCAGAGATAGGCTTACTCTTTTCTCACCACAGGGATTACAGTGTTAACTCAGTATATGGAAATCTTAACACAGTTGTGTCTTCCTTAGGAAAAGATGTTGGTCTCTCCTGTTGACCTTCAGCTGCTCATAGAACCACCACCTCTGATATTCATAATAGCAAAGAGAAAAATCTCACTTCCAGTGAAACAGCCACTGAACTAAAATGAAATTTACTTACTTTCTTCTCAACAGCTCAGATTCATAACTACATCATTCCAGACAAAGCAAAACAGCTTCAAACAATGAATATGCCACAAAAATTATCTACAAGATCTCAGTCACTCTCTACAGAGGAACTGGGCCTCTGATGTACATGTAGTACATGAACTATCTAACCACTGAGCATTGGAATAAGAAGAAAATTAAGCCTTTCCAGCTGCCAGTTTTATTTCTCTACTCTCAACTCTGCATCATATTTAGTTCAAGCTGAAAAACCATCTTCAACCTTGAATATACAAGTATTCTGTATTTCAAAAGGGAAAATGTATGCAGCAAAAATGAATCCATTAAACTTTCTCTGGAATTGCTTTGGTGTAAGATCACCGAAATCAGCTTAATGTATATATGTCAACAGTAGTATAAAGGAAGAACAATGGCTTTCTATTGAAATAAAATGGTTCAGAGTGAAAAGACAAAAAATGAACAATTATCAAGGTAGATGTAGAAGTAAGGTTCCTAAACTCTCATCTCACATTTGTTAGATATATAAAAGTTTAATGAACTTTCAAACTGCCCATCATGCTACAACTCACTACCAGAAATCTTTTATTGCTAGAAGTTATTAATTGCAGTGGCAAAAGTTCAAGCAACACAAGCAAGTCTACTTCCATTTCAGATGTCAACCTTAAATATATTTTACAGGATTTGATTACCAAGTTAATTTAAACACAACTTACTAACTTAGCTCTTTACTACCAAAGAAAAACTTAATTAAAACTTCTAATGGACGGTAAATCAAAACTTTGTGTTGAGTGAACTCAAGCAATCAGAAAGAATGGTTTTTGCCAACAATAATCATGTGGCTTCATTTATACTACTAATACTTTTGATAACTCTTACCTTGGAGAGAGGGGTCCACAGAGTGCAGCACAGCAATTAGTAAAGATGTTGCCATAACTGTATGGATTATAGTTTTCTTTACCTCTTTTATTTGACCATGATCCTTTAATCTGAAGAGATATGAACAAGATGCATCACATATAATACAATACAGAAAATGGCTGAAACAAAGTCAGGGTTACCAAAGCAGCAACATGCTACTTACATCTGAAGTGGGCCAGAGAAAACCCATGATCACACTTTCCAAACAGCTTAGAGCTGTTATGAAAGGCAGGATCCGAAAACCTTACAAGCAAGTACCTGCTTTATGTCCATAGATTCAGACAACCCAAAATCTCAAAGGATCAATATACTCACAGTAGGAATTTCAGCATCTGATCATAATGGTCTAAGCTTAATTTTACCAATATTATGGCATGTTCTACAGAGGAGGTTCAATTGGACATACCATTAAAGCCAGCAACAGAGCACTTTTCCATACTCTTGGGTAAGTTGTCAAGCTGTACGATACCATACAATATTATCTTCCCTGAAGTACACAAATGGCTCTAATATACTATGAAATAACTGCAGTCATCCCTACCTTTTAGTGCCAATTCTATTTTCTTTTATCTAGGCTTGCTTTTCTGTTTGTGAGATACTTGAGAGCCTGAACAAAATGTCTTACTGTATTCAACTGGAAATGTATGCTTTAAATGAAATTATTGAACAGTTTACTTGAAATTCAGACATGGTACACTGCTGCAGATCCCTGCTATCTGACCTTCAGCAGTCCAAAAGGGGCATTTATTTGAGGGGAAGGGGGGACAGTGGAAGCATGCTGGGTCCATCTACAGATACAATGTCGGCGTAAACCTAGTAACTGAGGAATGCCAGAGTATCTCATCTGTCATACTAACGAGGTAGATTTCTTCAAAGTCAAGCTACTTGCTCAAATACTGATGATGAGGCACAACTCATTCTGAGCCTGCTTGGTAAGGTTTTTCTGATTGATCAGTATTTATTGTAAAATTTATAATTTTAACTGTGACCTTAAACAGTAACAAAATGCATTTGACACTCCCAAACATGCTACTTTTATGTTTGCCAGGTACCTACGAGAAAAGGTAAAATAGAAAATTACAATAAAACAATTTTAAGCCTGGAGTAGTTTGTTAGATTGCTTGGTAAATTCCAAAAGGTTTTCTATACCATACCTAGCTATTGTTATTTTCTCCTTTCATTCATTTTGTATTTCTCCTCTAGTTAGGGGAGGACACATGAAACATTCACACATAGTAAAAATTCCACACCAAAACAATGGAAACCTATGTGCAAAATAGGACAACTTTAGAAATTAGAAATTTGACCTTTAAATTAATGATATACTCCTTGCCAGAGGTTTTCGACCACAGACTGTTAAAGGAATTTCAAAGGAAAAAATAAAGGAAGAAATTCTTTTTGATAATTCAACACACTTAGCAATTTTTACACAAAGCAGGTTTTGAGTCAAAGAATATTTAGGGTTCCCAGTGAAAAAGAGATACTAAAAATTATGTAGTCATTTCCTACCATATAAAATATACTTGTTCTTTGTCTTATCTCTTCTGTACTAGCCTATTTCAAGGCACAGGTCCTGTGAGTGTAAATCATAATGGACACACTATGTAACCATGACATCTTCAAGCCACAACAAATACAGTCCAAAAGATCTGATATATTGTATCAGACGTGACCAGGTCAGTTCCCTCTTTCCTACTGAGGCATTCACAAAAATTATGCAGGCAGGTACTACTTCCTGAAGAATACAAGAGAAAAAACTCTTCATTACTATTTAGAAACGTATGCAGAAATACACTATGAACTTACATCTTCATTTGTTGTTTGATTGGAGCTGATCAAGTACGTGTGAAAACCTGAGAGGCCAACAATGGACCACACTGAGAAAAAACACACCACAGCTTCCAGCACAGTAATTGAAAGTCAAGGAAACATATGCAAATGGGAAACAAACAAAAAAAAAATATTATATCCAATAACAAGTAGTTAAAAATCACAAAATTCGGTCATCTTATAGTCCACAAGTCTCTTGGGATCTCTGGGGTACTTCAAAGGGAGAGCAAAAATTAAACTCAAAAAAGCAAACCTATTGTCAGTAGGCTTTAGCGTACAGGCCACTGAATAGCACCCTATACCAGCAAATATTTAACAGTCTGCAGATTGAAAAAGGCTAGAAACTGCAGATAAAAGGTTATGATCTTAATTGCAGAAATTAGTATTTTCATGTTCACTGTGTAAAAGTCATCACACTTGTATTAAGACAGGCAAATTGATAAGTAATAGTAAATAACACTTCTGATGGGGTGAGTGGAAGGTCAAACAGAAGACAGGTAACCCAAGGCTAGCTGAATAGCAAAAACTGAACAGATACTTACACAAATATTTAGTGCATAATGGGAGTCTTGAGGCAGGACTAAAGGTTCTAGACCTGTATATAGGAACAACAACTGAGTAAAATGCATCTCAGTCATACGTTCTAACCACTAGACTCTCCTGTCTTTCTTCTGTTACAGAAGTTAAGATACTGATAAGGATCCTAACACTAGCATCAGTGCACTAGTCCAGGTAAAATACAAAGTCCACTTGCTCTCTCAAGTCCCTGTGACAACTGGATATATTCTACATTACAACTGTGGGGGTGGCTGAATGGCCCAGCCTTAGCAAATGGCCTGGATGACAACTCCTGTCAAGCCTGTGAATGAATAGCTGGGGTGGGATTGCATACTCGGAACTGAGCAGCATTTGCCCAAAACTTACCTTACTTAACTTAAAGGAGAAGACTGTTAACGCCCATCTCACTGTGCTGCTATTAAGCAGCAGCTGAGGAATTACAAGAAGACTATTTGAAGAAGGCATCAGCCAGAACTGTAAGAAAATTACTTACAAATCACTTTAAAATAGCACTTTCAATAGCAGAAAAGAACTTGAGTTGGGAACATCAGCAGTCAAAACTTGGTTTGGTAAAGCCACAAATCACTCTTCTGGCATCTGCCTAGTCCAGACAGAGCTCTCCCTCTCAAACACTGCTAGCAGCCTCCATCCAGACAGCAGACTCCCACTGTGGGGCGCAACATATAGTGACTTGCACTTGAAGTATATGTATGTGAACTCCCAGGGTGCCTTCTCACCTGTGTGTTGTAGGGAGCAGCACAGGTACACATACAGCAAGGGCACCCCCACTTCCATGAGTGTAGTGAAGGTGTGCACATGCCTGTACGTGTGCACCACTGGAAATTTTCAAATTACCTGTGTTTTTACTCCTTATAAAGTGCATAACCCAAATGCCATAAAGAAGTACCCAGTCTTTAAAAATGAGATTGGTATACTAAGGAAGTCAGTCAGCACTCAGTGTTGCATACTTACTACACCTTATAGCATTCCTTTAGCTCTAAAGGAGTCATCAGCAGTAACACAAAGTTGCTTCTCAACTTCATATAACCAAGCATAAAGAGCAACTTCCTACAGGTTTCCTGACATAGCTTTCTATTTATATATATATTTGTTTACACACAATAGCCATGAATTCAGAATACATCTGCTTTGAGAACATTATTTTCTACATTTCAGTAGTAAATTTTTGTTAGGGAACATGAATCAACAGCAGAAAAGGCTTTGGTTCCTAGAAAAATAGATATAATAAATCAGTAGGAACATGGGAAAAGAATAGGATAAAAATAATCTCTGTATTAACCATGTAACAACATTTAGTGAAATCAGTTTCCAAGACAACATCAACTCAAAATATTCCAGAGAAAGGATCCAGACTTAAAACATACAAAAGCATTCTTATCTCTGACCCTATCAACAGAAAAGAAATATGACAGCTCCTTACCACTCTACAGCGATAGACTGGGAAATGCATAGTTGGACAGAAGTATTTGCAATAAACAATCCTGATAGTAGTTAACAGTGAAGAGTTTTGTACTGCAGGTCTGCTCTCACCTAATGAACTGGAAAATATGTGAATGATCTATTTAACTTCCCCTAGTACCTACTTCACTCAGAGTGGTTTAAAAGCCAGAGAAAAGCCATTTACATTCTGAGCAAATCTGCTCCAAAAGCAGCAGGATGACCAAGTTGCATTGCTGAGCAGCATGTTTTCCTCAAGTTATGTGGAGTCAAACCAACACAAGATAGGAACTCAGTCTCAGCTGACTGTTCAACAGCTACAGGTAAAGTGAAGAGAATGAGGGAGAATGGATAAGGAAGTAGAAAGTTGTTAGGAGAAGGTTCAGAAAGGAATAAAAGAAGGAAACAGTCCCAAAACATCACACATGATACAAACTAGCCTTTGAGAGACTAAAGATAATAAGGAAGGCTGTAGATGAGCACTCTTGGGTAGAATCTACACACCAGGACTACAAGGAAGAATTATCAGGTCAGAAAAGCAGAACCTTAGATGGAGAAGGGCTCCCTGCAACCTCATCAGATGAGTGAGCACAGCAGTAACAGGCGGTTCCTCGCCACGATTACATACAAGAGGGTCCTGAAAAATGAGTTCCTCACTCTTCAAAGTAATTCCCACTGACAAAAAAGGGAATTCCCCTCAGTTCAAGGTCTCTTTCAAGACCTCCCCATTAGAAGGGACTTATTTCCCCAAGAAAGAGACTTCTTTCAGTTCCCCACACCAAGATCCGAAAATTTCTCTAGAACAGCAGGGGTGGTTTGTATTAGATTAACAAGGCTACATTAATTAAACATGAGTCCATTAATTAAAAAGCAAACACAAAATCAGGAATATATTCTTTAAAGTAAAACTTGCTAGCATCATATGGTATAACACTCCCTTGGTATCTCACAGAGGGTTGCTAGCAAGATAGAAATGACAGTGTTCTCTGAACCAACTGGCTCACTCCAGAGTAGCACTCCCAAAACGATTTGGACAATTTAATTTTTTACTGTTAGGAATTGTAACCATAATATTAAATTGTCCAACAATTTAATACAAATTATGAATATGCAGCCCAATGTCCCTGTACAAGGATCCTCAAATGCATATTCAATTACCTTTTGATTTAAGGACAACTGAAAGCTATTCTTAGTTTGAAAACTGTTTGAAGGAATCATATTTTGTAAGATGTGATTGTAATTGTTAAAAGTGGAAGTTATTGTTGTTCTATTTAGAACAGTTTGGTTATGCTTTGTAAAATTACTTGTACCAAAAAAACCCACACCCCAACAATGGAGTGTGGGTTTGCAATAAACAATCCTGATAGTAGTTAACAGTGAAGAGTTTTGTACTGCAGGTCTGCTCTCACCTAATGAACTGGAAAATATGTGAATGATCTATTTAACTTCCCCAAAAAGGGAGTTTTCAGCTTCGTGACTGTACCTGATGAACACACGCAAACACAAAAAATATATCTGGAAATTTTGGAAAATTTGACACTTGGAAAAGAGACCTGGAAAGAGATGTCTGTCTTTATGCACAACTATGAATGGCCAAGTAAGAGTTCTTTCTCCCTGTTCTTCTGTGGAAAAGAGCAAACTGTGTGAGGCACAACTGACAAAAGACTTTTCCTCAGCATCTTTTTATAATATCTTTGTGAGAGGTGCAATCTGTTTATGCAGACACAAACCATTCAAAACATATACACAGGGAGCAGGAAGTTTACAGTCTGTGCAGAAATGTAAGGAATAAACTTAAACAGTAGTTATGTCAGTTTCCCATTTTCCCATTATGTTCTCTGCTTTCAGACAGAAGTAGATTTTTTCCATTCTCACCGAGTATAAAAACTACAGAAAGCTCCCATGAAGTGCTAAAAAGAACATGGAGCATTTACAGAATAGAATCACAGAATGGTTCGGATTGGAAGGAACCTTTAAATATTATCTCTTTCCAACTCACCTGCATGGGCAGGGACACCTTCAACTAGACCAGAATGCTCAAAGCCCCATCCAGCCTGATCTTGAACACTTCCAGAGATGAGACATCCACAACTTCCCTGGGCAAAGTCTTCCAGTATGTCACCACCCTCATTTTAAGAAATTTGTTATAGCCACTCTAAATCTGTCCTCTTTCAGTTTAAAACCGTTGCACCTTGTCCTGTCACTACAGGATCTGGTAAAAGGTTTCTCTATGTATTTCTTATGAGCCCCCCTTACATATATAAAGATCACAATGAGATGTCCCCAGAGTCTTCTCTTCTCCAGGCTGAGCAACACATATTCCTGTGTATACTTTTACGTAGCTTAACAGAAGTTGATACTTAAAAATGACTTCTCTAAAATCAGTAAATCAACATAAAAATACATTCAGAAATCGAACTCTTCAGGGACAGCTTCAGGTTTCAGTTGTTTCACAATCTACTTTTTCTATCCTGACAAGAAACAGACATTTTGGATACTTTCTGTTGTAAAAGCAGAAGAATTATTGACTATTTTAGTTGAAACCACCCAATGGGTATAGTGTGAGATATATTTATGAATGCCATCACAAATACATGGAGCACACTTCCATCACACATGAAAAATTCAGGCCTTTGTCAACTACTCCGCAAAAGATGAAGAATAAAAAACATGCCAGGCTATAGTCTCTTTCCTACCTCCAACATGTGGTGAGAAATCCTATTGTACAGGAAGTAATGAAATCATTAACTGATAAAGTCTCAAAGGCACATATCCAACAACAGCAAGAAAACAAGCAAAAAAACCTGCATGTTATTTTGCAACAAGACCTACAATTTGTTTCAGTGAAAGGATATCTTGCAGGACTGTCCTTCAGGGCATTGAGGAACCCTGTTTGCTGAGAACCTGTAGAAATAGAACCCAAAATTACCAGCTGAGTAAGAAACTGGACTACAGGCTGCTTTCACCATAGTTAACACAATTAATATTTGAAGATAACCAAATAATCATTCAATAGATTTACTATGAAACTGACAATATGTTGCTCAGCAGCAACAACATCAGAAAAAAAACCTCGGGTAAGTTGTTAGGTCTAACATCTGGAGGATATTTTCTCAGTCATACCAAATTGATGCACGCATACTTTCCCATGAACAAGATTTCTGATTATCCCTGTTCTTTTCAGACCTAATATGGAAAAAAATTGTAAGCTACTTTTTAATTTTGAAATAGTACTTTTCAATGTAACTTTTTGACTTGGAGAACTTCTCTAAACCCAGATTTTCAACTTTCTCTCCTTTGTTCTGGAAGCCAACAAATATCTCTAGAGTATAATCCTGCTCCTACTGCATCTGCACAAAAGGTTTTTCTAATAGATTGTTGTTGCCTTTGAGCAAATAAGAGAGTATCTACCGGCTGAAAAGAGCTCAAGAGCAACATGGTCCAATGAACTAGAGATGCAGAAGCATCCACTTGGGTTCCAGAACCATGAGATATCAAAAAGGATAATTTGACAATTTTCATATTGCAACAAGTGGATTAGTTTTGTAGAAACGGATTCAGCGTCACATAGCTATAGGCACATAGTTTTCATCTTACTGTATAACTTAGTATCATTTAAATGCATCAGTCTGAAAGCCTTTCCCACGGCAAAAATGTTTGCCTTAGCTAAATTCATCTAAAGATTTCTATGAACAGAGAAGAAACTTGCCTTTAAAACAAACAAAAAAAGATGAAAAATAGATATATTTTGTGTGTGCTGTGTATATAAACATATATATATATTCTTGAAACCTGCCTGGTTAATTTTACTGTTTGCCATTAAAAAGGGAACGTTATGTACCTTGTATTTCTGAGCCTTTCAGACTCTCATTGCTAGTTCTTAGCCTCAAGGCACAAGACTAAAGGACCTTCTCCTACCTTCTTACAATTTTTAGGATCCTTAATGGCAATGGCACCAGGTAGGTGTGATCTCTATTCCCAACTGCTGATCACACTATTCCAAGCAGTTCCCAAAACATCAGAAGGGGAAGGTTCCTCACTGCAACAAACAGTTAAAGTACTGATGCCTCAAACAGAGCTAAGTAACTGAAGACAGACGTTACTACTGAAAATGTGTTAAGACTGGGGAGATGGAAGAAAATCTTGGAAGACAATACCTTTAAAGTATTTGATTTATGTATTCATTGTATTATCTTCGATGATATTATGTGCAATGTTCTTAATCCTGGAAACATCAAGTTTACAAGAAACACTTCAGAAGGCCACAGAAAACAAAAAGTTAAGATGTATCTTATCTCTCATCACCACTTATGGCCACCAAAAATTATAAAAATGTGAGCTTGCAAGATGTAGTAAAAAATGGCACAAATTTCAAAAAATTCTTTAAAGGAAGAGACATTTAAAAGAAAAAGAAAACAGGTTTCCTCTGTAATCAGCAAAGTCAAAGAAGGAACTTTCCTATCAGGATAAATCAAAAAGGTGTTTTGTTTTGTTTGGGGTTTTTTTCCTTTTTTTTTTTTACTGTAAATGCCTATAAGTTGCTACAAATATCTCTTGGTCTGTTCCTAAAAGAATATTGTCAGATGGAATTCAGTCTAACACATAGTATCTAGAATAAAGTGTTGTTGAAGGTAATCCTGCTGTGACTGTTTTGGGAAAAAGCAAAGAACAGAATTTGACTTAGGCAGTAAGACTTCCTCTAGAATCAAGAATTTTGCAAAGGCTTATAAAAATACATATGGATCACTTTGAAACACCAAAAGATCACAGTCCCAGGTCTAAAAACTGAGACTTTTTTCAGACATGCTAACACAAAGCAGTATATGCCAAGCGCAAAGGTTCAGATTAAGTAACAGAGAATCCTGCTTACTAGTTAGCATCAGCTGAAGAACTGCAGGGCTGTGAAACAGAACAAAAATAGTTGAGTGGCAACTATTATAAAGGTAGATATGAGGACTGCTAGAGGCATGGTAGGCACAGAAAGAGTGGAGTAATTGGTATAAGAAAACTATTTGTAAAGATTTTTTTTTTTGACATTGTCAAAATTATAGTAGATAAATTTGAAAGCTGAGCTTGAAGTTCAAATGTAGCAAATAAAAATCGAGGGACAAATCACAATTCATACCTGCTCCCATTGCCTTTGAGGATCAATGAATCTTTAGAACTAAGGAGGTTTTTCCTGTCTCATCCAAGGTAGATAAACCTCCCTAGCAAGACTATTTTACACCTGATATACTTTGGTAATTCAGCATTCAACATTTACTATACGTTATCTCTAGCACCTTCACAATGCTAAAGCGCTTCTCATCACACAGAGGCATAATTAATTTCTCTGCTCTTTGTCTAATTAATATTTAGAATTAGGTATGGACATTGCAAAGTTAAAATGCACTGGATAAATCTACTTGACATACAGAACATGAAATATTGGCATAATATTGGTAATTCATATGTTGAAAACTAAAGAAATAAAGCACAATAGTCTTTGTGAAATAAAGGTGGACACTCCAAAGTAGAGTTTCCATGGTCAGATTGGTCATGTTTTCAACTACTGAATTCTAGCAAAGTAAGATGACAGGAAAAAAACCCCATGCTGCTGCTTCTGAAATGTAAAAGGAATGTATGTACGTGTATGCCCAAATAAATATTAAGGATTTAAGTATTAATGGAAAGTGTTCTCCTTCCAGTACTTTTCCCTTTTTAAACAATATGTACATCTTATCTCTGCTCTTTCAACTGGTATTAGAAATTCTGTACCTGGCAGTGATAACAACTTGTAGATCCAGACTCCTTCAAAACTAGATGCCCCTAGTTTTAGCCTAGGTGCTGGATTTCTGAGCTATGGGAGCTGCTCAGTGCTCGTATCCTTTTTTTGCAAAGCACAAATAAGAGCAGGAGTTCTGCTTTTTAAAATACAAATTTTCCCTACACAGTGTGAGCATAAATTGAGCTCAATCTGGCATATTTTTCAATAAAACATTCTCTATATATTGTCATTATCAAGTTAGCCTTATACATGTATTATAAACCAGATTTATTACTTCTATTAGGTTTTCATTGTAATACAGAATAAAAAGAATTCCAAAATGACTAAAGAAATACTGAAGGCAATATCCTATATAATTAGTGAAAAGATAGAGCACTTTTAAGCTTCTCAGTGATAGTTGGTTAAAAAATATCCCACAGTTCATAAAAGGTCTTTAAAGACAAGTCATATAACCTACTATTGTAAATTAGAACATCATAATCATATAGGAGCTAAAAAAAAATTTGTTAGGTGTGTGGAAAAATAAGACAGCACCCAAACCAGTCTTGACCTCAAAACCAATCAAAAATATAAATAAAACCCAATCTCTAACTGATGAATATTCATCTTCCTATAGCTTATCTGATTCACTCCATTATGAATTGGTTATTTTCAGAATGTCTATGAAAATGAAAGTAACTTGTGTTAAAAAAAGGGTAGAGAAAGATGTAAAACTAAACAGCAAACAACAGAAAGTGTGAAGTAGCTCCAATCCATTTCCTAGTAAATTACCTGTTTGGATGACAAGTGACCCATGCTTACAGTTAAAGCACACAAAAGTTTCTTAAGAAAATGATACTATCTGTATACTGAGACATCCAGCATTCTTTTCCAATAAATCATCCATAAAAGGACAAAAAAATTTAAGAATATTAACACTGTATTAAGATAAAGCCAGTGCTAGATCACTGACTACCATGACCAGGGTCTGTAGATTAGAATGGAACTCTGGGGATTGTGAAGCTTCAGAGAAGAGGCAAATAAATAAATAAATAAACAAACCCTGAATGATCAAAAGATTAACTTAAAGATAAAAAACTCAAGCAAATGGCTACATACGTAATCTGATTTCACCAGCATACTTACGAAGGATGACGTGGGTGATAACGAATGCAAATATAAAGACTGTCAGAAAGGACAGAGATAAAATAAACATATAAAAAAATCTGTAGTTTCTTTTCCCCACACAGTTGCCTACCCAGGGACAGTGGTGATCAAACCGTTCTGAAATGAGAGGCAGAAGAAAAAAAAATGGAAAGCAATTAATAAAATGCTGTTTATTTGAAAAAAAGTTCTCTGAATATTATATTAAACTCATGATTTAACTGGCATTTGCAAATTAGCCACAGAGAAATTCTTATTTAGAAAGGGAAAAAAACAAAACAAAACAAAACAAAAACTGAAAAAAAAAAAAAGGAATACATTAATGAAACCTTACAGCTTTTAAAGAAATCAAAGCATGGCTGATGTGAGCCCCTGTTAAGCTAAGAGAACTGCTGTGATAAACTGTGCAGTCAGACCAATAAGAATGTATTTATCTGCTGCCACATGAAGTGGTACCAACTCAATTCTATTTCATCTTTTCACAATAAGGATTTTTTTTACTTTCATTGACTCTTCTACCCAAAACTGGAGTTTCTGGTGTTATTAATATCCATCATGATCACACCTCTGATTTACGTCTACTATCACCTCATCCACTGTATATGAAATATTTACACACTCCCACTTCCTTTGATTGTTTCACTCCAAATATTTGCCATTCCAGACCATCTATTTTTCCTCTTAAACCTGGCACTTAAACTGCCATACAAAACCATTAAAAATGGCAAAATCATTCACAAAATACATTTTTCAAATGATAAAATTCAGTCTTGTAATATTTGCTTATACTTCTTTTGTTTTTGGGGTTGTTTGGTTTTGGGTTTGGGTTTTGGTTTTTTTTAACCTATTTGATCTTGCAGGAATTGTCAGTGAACCACATGATATAAAAATTAGTAGAGGCATCTGAATGCTCTTACCCTTTGCCCTACAGCCTTTCTCTTTTCACTAAACCAAACTCTTTTTTCTTTATTTTCCTGAGAGATTAACTCATTCATGAGACTGGAAAAGGCCAGGGAGAGTCAGAAATGAGTGTCCTGGGCATGGGGAAAATGCCTCAGGTGCTGGAAAGCAGCAGAAGGAACAGTTTGCTCTGCTTCTCCTCAAGCAGTCTGGACATCATTTCCCCTCTCTGTCCCTGCCTCCCTGTCCCAATATGCTGGGTAATGGGAACTGAGTGACTGTCAGGAAACAAACTGGCATTTCCTAACTTTGATTTGGAGAGATTGTACACAGCATTTTAAATTTTTTAATCAAATCATAAGACAGATGCTCTCAGGCTGACTCTCTCTTACTCTCTGATCCTTCTCCAAATCCTGTTTTGTTTCTTGTGACTTATGCCTCCACTGACGTACACTATCAAACTACTTGTAATTCCACAGGAAAGGCGAGCTATAAATTTGAAGTCTTTAAGCCCTATGTTAAGAAATCCCACCTGTACAAGCACACCGGTTTACTTCGGCTATGGCTTTCTTATATGTTAAAGACCTACATTAGAGGTTTTCCTTGAAGGATCTATTTAGTATTAAGTTCATTAAATAAAGTCAAAACAACATGCACATCAGATTTCTGAGTACACCAGACTTTCAAGGTTTTTTTTTATAAATGGTTTTGCATGACAGCTGTTCAGACCACATGTTTCTGCCATAAATCTGTTTCAAATTCCACTGAGGCTATTCAAGGTGAAGTTACTGAACTTTCTTAGGATAAGGCTTCACAAACACTTTGATTTAATGAGTACTGCTAAGAATACCAAGAACTAAACACTCAAGTATTTAATGGGTAGGCAATACTACCTTTCTTCAGTGCAAGACAGTTGTATTCCCAAACTAAAGTTGACATCACATTTGAACAGTGCTTATATTTACATTTGTTCTTCTGAATGAGTCCTTACATTCTGATAAACACTCTACTTCACTTAATGGATACCTAATACAATACATGAGCAAATAATAATGCACACACAGAAGAATACAGTTACAAAGCCTTTCAGAGAGCATAATCCTCAGGTACTCTTGTTCCCTACTGCTTCAGAAAGAAAACGTAAAAGCGTGATGTGTTTTTGGAAGATGAATTCTGTATATACATCAGTTCTCTTCTATGCTGACACAGTAGGAAACAACAAATTATATTGACATAAATCTGTTTCTAGCCATAGAAAAATAATTAGATATATGTAGACATTTGATAGATTCAGACAAATGCACACAAACACAAAAACACAAACATACACACATCCTCGTGTCTATAAACATACATAAATACACACACGCATATATATTCCTTACTAAAGACTAACTTGATATTTTTAACCTACTTGCTACTTCTCTCCAGTTGTTGTCTTCAAACTTTCTTAGTAATCTGAAAGGCTCTGCTTTCTCAATAAATACCTTACCAATCTTTGTGAAATGACTACCTAGGATGTCTGCAGAGTAGAAATGGACAGAAAAGGCTAGATATGAAAAACATTGCTAGAGTGTTAAATCCAAACCAACTCTAATGAAAAATGAGAAGTATTAAATGGTTTACATGAGCGTTATGAATGAATAAACTGGGCCTCATTTTTGTCAGTCACAAAATAGAAAGGGATATGACATGCTATATGCTGCAAAGCAGTATATTAAAAAGCAAGGGAATATTCTGCTCAGCAGAGCAGAAGTATGTAAATGCAAATTAAAGGTAATAGCCTTACAACTTGTGAGCTGTTCTGCTTAGTTGTTAATGCAAGAGAAAACAGCCAACCCTGGCATAATGAACCGACACATATTAAACAGAAACTTTTAATGCTGTTAAGAAATATAAACTCTCTGAAATCTAGAGCTGATTCTTCTTCCTTAGAGAAAGGTATTAATAAGTACTAATAAAGCAATAACACAGTATTTTAAAAGGTTCACCTCTGGCATTCTGGATGCCTCCAAACAGAACAACCAATGATTTGGAAAAGATAAGCCCTGCCTGACATCTCTACCTGGCTTGGACAACACTGGCAGCAAAATTAAGATTTACCTTCACTCAGAACTGAAAAACTACTGATGCTGAGAAAAATTGCGAATTCCAGCCGTTGTAAACTTAAGATCCAGATCAAATATAAATGCAACTGATTGTTATGAAGAATAACAGACTGATTAGAGGTGATGACTGTAGTTCTGGCTTAAATTTATAGCATAGAGTTAGCACGGTGCTGTATTTGATCATGCATTTGTGACAAGATTAATGTAGAAATATTCAAGGCAAATGCAAAGAATCAAAACAGTGGTAAACCACTTTTTATTAGCAATAGATTGTATTAGCACTCTCAGTGACGGAGGGAGGAAGAAAGCTTCAATGGCTGGAAAGTTTGTCTATGGAAGCATTCCATGGATATAAAAGTTGTGATGGATCATCCTCCTTCACTCAATTTTAAGCAAAAGCAACAAGGTGCTTGCCCAGCTTTTCCCCTTTTAGCAGTCCTGTGATTGATCTCCTGCCTGTGTGTTTATGTCTATCTGTCCTTAGGCCAAGCCTGGTGTTCATTAGTGAACAGTTCCTGGGGAACTGGTTGACAGAGCCAGATGAACTTAAAACTATGGTTAATTTTCTCATGCCTAGCTCCCCAGAATGGCTCATCACAGTGTCAAATACCAAAGCTGGCCCAAGTGAAGCAGTGAGAGCACACTGCCAAAGAAGAGATGAAATGACCCATCTAGAAGCAGACAAGTGCTAATTCAGCTTAGGTGTAACATCCAACCTTGCTACAGGTTAACACTTACCAGGACTGCAGGAGAAATCCAGTTTTGATTAATATTTCTGGGTCTGAGAACAAAAGCTGAAGCAAACAAAATAGACTGAGAAAATGGGTGAACAATTTATAACAGGAAATATTAATGAAATGGTAAGATGGGTAAATTGAGACTGAAAATGCTGCTGTTAATACCACAGAAAAGGTGAGAAACCTCAAGAGCTGTCAGTAAACCTGCAACAGCAACTTTATTTTACTAGACTTTCCCAAGATATCAGCAGCTTTGAATTTGGATAACAACTTCTAAGGATAGCCAGCACCCCCATGACCAGATCCAAAGAGTGAGGCTTCATAAGATAACTGAATCAACCTAAAAGCTTAGTAGCAGTGAAAGAGATGGCCACATGCTGCCTTTCCTGCCACTTCACCCTGCTTCCTTCTTTCTTTGTCTAGACTGCTGCCGAGTCAGGTCAGTTCCCTGAACTGGCAGGAAAGAAATAATGGAATTACTTTGTTCATTGCTTAGTGAGAAAACCTGACTTGCCAATGGCTCTGTGTTACTAAGGACTGTGTGAGCAGGCACAAAAGGACAGAATCACACAATGGGGAAAATAGAGAGGATGAAATTCAGATACCCTCCATTTGGAAGCAACGAGCTGTCAGCATGAGTCAGTGGTCTCATTAACATTCACCTAAACATATATGTTAACTGGATGACAGAACATAGGAGCTACATCACACTTCAAACATTTCTCAATCTTTATTTTCCCCAAGGACATTTACAGTTGAAAACCTCCTTAAGAAACATCAAGTGCTGGGTATTGCAGATGGAAACAAAGCTGAGAACATTTCCCATTCTAATAAGCAGTGGTCTTTAGATACTGTTTCCTTCAGAAGCCACTCCAAAGTATGTTCTTTGCTGCTCAGAACCATCAAATCTACTTTTCCACAGCACAGCATGAAGACTCGTAAGTCCTTAAATGTTCAGTTTCCATTTTTCAATCACTACGCTCCAGGAAACCACATACAAAATGACCCCAAATGCTTTCCCTCCTCTTTCAAAACATTTAATGAAAGCTTTATAATTTACAAGGAACAAAATAGCAATTCTATATGGAACATTTGTAGGCCAGCTTGGCCCTTCACTTTGAAGCTTTTCTTATCTGTTCGCACTGTGATCTCAAAAAAAAGTTTATTATTATTTATGAACTACTTCCTTCTTCCTTTGCTCGACTGGATCACTGCACACCAACATACATTTTGTAAAGCTGAACGTGAAGGCAGATCTCAAAGACAAAACGTCTACAGGTGCAAGAATATCTAGGGTCACATTACTAGGAGATTCCAATGAGCACAAGTGGGAATCTACTTGTAATTCTTCCATGCCTTTCAAGTAGTTGTAGGGCAAAGACACAGACCTAAGGCATTCACCAAACATTACCATCTTTATTTAATATATAGAAACATGCATTACAGGACTGGGAAGAGTCAACAGCCCACTATTCAAGTCTTGCATCAGTCAAAAAAAAGAAAAATCACATTACAACTCAACCAACTGGGCCATCATTATTCAAAATTACTTTTGATAGTAGCAGTACAACATAGGACTACAAAGTCCATTGTCATGGATGCACAGTGAGCAATTTTGTAGAGATACTGACACATCTGCAAATAATTATAAAGATGACAATTACAGCTTTTTATAGGACTATGATGTCATGATATGACCACATCTATTCAGGCTTCTTGACTTGATGTTTTGTAGGATAAATGGTACTTTCAGAAACTCGTTGCTCTTGAAATGTTTAAGAAAACAAATTAGGTTTTCAGAAGTCCATATAAGGAATACTTTTTATTACAGAAAGTATTTATTTTCTTTTTTTCTTATATTCTTCTAATACAGCAGTCCAATCCCAACAGACTGCTGATAGTCACAGAATCATCACAGTTGGAAAAGACCTCTAAGATCACTGCATTTAACCATCAAACCCCCTCAAAAAACCCAACCACAAAAAAACCCAACCAAACAAAAAAACCCCAAATAAACACAAAAAAAAACCAACCCAAACCAAAACCCACCCCACTGGGCATGTCCTGAAGTACCTCATCTACATGGTTTTTGAATACCTCAAGGGATGGTGACTCCATCACCTCCCCGGGCAGCCTGTTCCAGCACCTGACTACTCTTTTCAGTAAATAAATTATTCCTAATATCTAATCTAAACCTACCCTGGTGCAACTTCAGGCCAATTCCTCTAGTCCTGTCATTTACTTGAGAGAAGAGGCTGCACCCACCTCACTACAACTTCCTTTCAGGTAGTTCTAGAGAGCAATAAGGTCTCCTCTCAGCCTCCTCCAAACTAAACAATCCCAATTCCCTCAGCCTCTCCTCATAGACCTTGATCTCCAGACCCTTCACCAGCTGGGTTGCCCTTCACTGAACTTGCTCCAGAAACTCAATGTCTTTCTTGTAGTGAGGGGCCCAGAACTGAACGCAGTACTCGAGGTGTGGCCTCCTCACCACTGCTCAGTATAGGGGCATGATCACTTCTGTTCTCCTGCTGGCCACACTATTGCTAAGGCCAGGATGCTGGTGGCCTTCTTGGCCGCCTGGGCACACTTCTGACTCAAAAGCAAATATAACTGTGGCATTAAATAACTTACAGTCAGTTCAGAATGTCAGATAATATAACATAATTAATAAAAAAATGTTGTATGTTATATTCACAGTTCATTCATAAAAAACTATCCTTAGCTCAGATATTCAGTTCCACTCACTGAAATCATCACTCCTAAGAAAACTGCTTATTTGCTCATAGTTTAAAAACCACTGGTGGGACTTGCCATCAATTGACAGTGGCAATCAGGTTAATGGCAATGGATCAGTTTAACTTCCACAACATTCACCTGTGTGACACTCATTCCTCTGACAATGCCTCTGCTGTTACTTTTGCAGAATGAGATCAGTAGAAGTTTATATGAAAAAAAAGGCAAATAACAAAAGACCAATTGCAAGTTACATTTACATTCATGCTGATGTTATTTTAGAACATCTCTTACGGACAATGCACAATGGAGCTTTTAAATCACCGACCTTCAGTACTTTTGTACTCTAACACAAAATCAAAACATCCCAAAAGGAACAGAAAGAGTCTTTTCACCTCAAGTTTACATCAAGTTTACATTCAGGAAGTACTGACCAAGGGTTTACTCCAGATTACATTCTGGACATTACACCAATCTCTACAAGGTGATGCAAACTGAAACAGCAATATAACATTGGGAAAGATGGATCTCTGTTAATGAAATAAATCAATAATGTGCATGGATATCTACAATAAAAAAATCAATCAGAAACACAAATACAAAGACTACTCAACAAATATTTCACACTCACAACTGTTTAAATACTGTCCCAGACAGTTAAGCTATTTGTGAGGCAGCTTTTAAGAAAATCAGTTGCAATGTCAACTTTTCCCATGCTAATCATCATCAATAAAAAAATAAAAATTTTAAAATAAAAGCAGCAGTTGATCAATTTATTAAGAAAACATGCAGCCATTACCCTAGGATAGCTCATAGTAATTAAACTATATTGTCACATCTTACTTCACTGCTGCCTCCAACAATAAATGTTGATTAATTAACAAAAACCACTTTGCACGTTAACAGTGACATTTTCAAGGCAGCAGCAGCAGATTAGAATGGCTGTTCTTTTGTAGGTATGAAGAGTGCACAGCAAAGAACAGTCTCTCCTTACATAGCTTTTCTTGTCAATACACACTGAGAATCAAACAAGTGTCAGACACACACCCAAGCATGGAAGGAAAGAGTTAAAACCCCCAACTCCTCCGACAGGAAGCACAGTATCCTTACCAGGTATCAGCATCCACAAAGTTCATGGATTTGTTCCTCTCTTTTCTACATACAGGAAGGCACATTTTTTACACACTTTTGTTGTTGCCTTGTATCTGCCTTTGAATTCCTTAACGATCTTTCAAATTCTTATTGCACCAACCATAGATATTTATTTTCTTCAGTTCCTTTTTTTTTTTTTTCTTCTTCTTTAAATCTTACTCTGACATCTGAGGTTTATAACATAATTTATACAATTGGGTACTATAATCATTTCTGCTTTTTTTATATGCATACCAATACTAAGATGCAACCCCTCCCTGAAGTAACCTATAATAACTATTATCTAAAGAGACTTTCTGCCATATTTCCTAGTGCTTTGGCTTAGACTTAAAAACTCCTCCGCACATATGCCATGGTCCCTGAACTGCTGAAGCACATCTAGTATATAGATGGCTTAATCATAAACAAATAGTATATCATTTCTGTAAGGTGTGTGCATTTGACAGCTTCTTGGGTGCCCCAAAAAGGTAACAAACAAAAACAACCAAGTCATTTCTGACATAAAAACTGGGCAAAAATATAGAAGAAAAAAAAAAGTACATAACAGTCAACTTTGTAGTTTTAATGGTTCAGCTAAAGAATCACTTCAAGAGATGCAGAACTAAGGTTTAACAAGTTCAAAAATTGGGCTCAAAAATCAAGTGAAAATTCTACTCTCTTCACGGCAGGAAATGTAAGGAAAGAAATAGGCAAAGATCATAAAAAGGAACTGAAAGCAGGAAGGAAGATAATAAGGTAAAGAAGGAAGAGTGCTACAGAATGGAATTAAAATGAAGCAAAACAAAGTCCTAACATCAAGTAAATACACACTGATGATAAAGGAACATGACGTCCTGGGAAAATTACTCTTGGGCAGTGTCAGTGTTTTAAAACCCAAACTGTTACAATGCTACTTCTCAGCCTATTTTTGAAGTAATCTGTGTTCTCCAGGCTGGAAGATGGTGATATCTGGAGTGACTACAGAGTGCTTCTCCCACAACACACTGGTAGTTCTCACTCTCTGTCTTAAATTGCATGCATTATGTGTTACAGGTGTTTTAAGAATTAATTCCCCATTTTAAGAAAATAAATTTAGAACACTGGTTCCTAATCTGGGAAACTACTTTTAAAAACAATTATTCTATCCAAATTCTGATGGGTCCACAAACCTTGTATTTCCAAACAAGAAATTAATGTAGTCCAGCCAAGATCTAAAGCAAAGGACAATGCCTACAACTGCCTGGAGGAAGTGCTTTACAGAAGCAATGATTTAATCAGAAAGGGGGTGTCTATTGGCTTCTAATACAGCATATTTTCTGCCAAAATTTCTGTCAAAATCTTGGCACTTGGTGTCATGTTTAGGATCTATAGAAAAGCAGTCAGACTTAGAAGTGATAGGAATCCTCTCTCCTACAGAAACCAGAAACATTGGTAGAAAATGCCAGTATGGTATGTGTGCTTTCAGCACTACTGGAGTCCTGGTTCCCCACCTCAAAAAGTTTATAATGAGTACAAAGAAGGCCAGCTAGGATCTATCAAGAGCTACTGGAAGAAAAGGGATAACCCCCTAGGGTTCAGGAAGGCCTAAGCTAAAAAATTCTGAGACCATGAGAGTATGCGGTAGAAAGCATCCCGGGTGCTCATGCTCTTCTCCCATTCTTCCCCGGGGATCCGTTGCAGGAAAGGGGCTACTGCACAAACCCAAACTGGTCTAACTTACTTTGCCATTGTCACATTCATCAACTATCTCTGAAAAATCAAACTAAATGTTTCAAAGTTAAATTGTGACATTCAATTTTAAAAAATTGAGCTTTGAAACCTCTGTGAGAAAAAAAAACCATCATGTTTTGAAAGAAACACAGTGGAACCGGAGAAGAGGAGCTATCTTTAGCCATCAGCCACTCAACTTCACGATATACAGACTTTGAAACAAATAAAAAGGCCATATTCTCTTATATTAATAAAAGTGGTGGATCTCTTCTTCCACCATAATGCATTTTTGCTGTTGTCTAAATCAGTTACTTTGCTTCTTAAGCAGAACTGTGGCGTGTCTATGCAAGGAAGGCTTTAGATGATTAGACTAAGGTGATTTACTGCTTGCTAGTCATTATGCACTGTTTCGTGTTAGTCATTTGGTACTATATTTAAATTGTTTGGAAATAGTCAGCTGCTTCTTGTTCAGCTTTTATTATAGAAATCGAATTAAAGAAGATAAAACCTATTTGGAAAAAAAAAAAAAAAAAAAGGACATTAGGCATTTGATGTCGAAATGACCAAAAGTAAATGAAAAAAAAGTCATTTGGTCATTTCAGAAGCAGGTCCAACAGCTCTCTTCTTACTAACATCACACAATGCAATCAACACCTCTTGTCAAACCCCAGCAATAACTAGCTTGAGCTCAGAATTTATGTCTGCTGTGGTTATTCTTTTAAGTTTGTATCTCTTGTCTTTATGTGTACATTATTTTATATTAGTTATAATTTTTAAGCACCATAATGGTCCACAGAAAACCCTTGAGGGGCTAACTTCCAACTGTCATTCACAAAGGCTATTAAATAAAGCAAATCAGGAATACATCCAAGATATTTCCCTCCTGGAACACTTATTCAATGAAATTTTTAGGTATTGAAGGTATTACATAAATGCAACAAACTACATTTGTATGAAAATCCAGATTTTTCTAGATACTACTATAAAAATATTGTAAAGCTAAAGGAGTTTGAAGTATGGAAATTATTGTGGGTGGATTCAAATTATGTATGTTTTGGTTTGGGTTTTTTTTTTAAGCTATTTCTTATTTGTATCTAAATACACTTCATAGCCTTTTATAAAAAAAATAGCAATGACATTAAAATCAGAAAGAAGATCAAGTAACAGATAAGGTTGCTAGACAACTGGAAAGTTAGGATTAATTCAAAAGAGGGGAAAAACCAACAATGAATAAATTTTTATATGTACTTACATATTTAAAATGCTGCTAAGGACTTTTACAGAATTGAAATAATCAATAGAAAATACAGAAAGAACGAACCTCTCATTTACACTGCATTCATTTGCCCAGTATCATAAAACACCTTTACGTAAAAGTAGCATAGTGTTTTTTCTAAGCAGCTAGTGCTGGTTTGAAGAAAGACTTCAGTCCTGTATCTCACATTCTCCACAATTAAGTTTCTACTTATGCAGCAAAAGCTTCAGGAACTAAGTGGCTAAAAGGAATGCAGGGCCATACTGGCAGTGAGTTGCAATCATAAGCTACTTAAATATCTCTATACATGTGAAGCCGGAACATTTTTGCATTGGTTTAGTTACATCATCAAGGAACTGGCAAATGAGAGTGGCACAAAAAGCTCACTGCTATTGTAGGATTTATTCACAAAATAAAATTAAGTAAAAGCATCATCATATAGATAATCCTAAGAGTGGTGATAAACAGCATAATGTATTTTGACTAAGTGTATGCTCTTAGACTGCTAGTTTTCCACAAACACAGGAGCAGTCTGGTTTTCTTGATGCTTATTTTTCACAGAAAATTAGTTGCAGGTACTTGTACATTTCATTTTCCATTCAATGCACCTGAATCTTTATATGACAAATATCTGCACCTAATCAGGAAACAAAAGTACTATGTAATGTACCCTGAAAAAGTAGTAACTTATTGTAATTCCCATTATAAATGCTGAGGAGAAAACCACAGCAAATTCATTCCAATAAATGGATGAAATGATTTTAAAACAAAGGACTTCAAATTAAAGAAAAAAATATGCAAGAGGAAATTACAACAGTCATACCTATTTTATGAGCAGAAAAGTCTAATCTTCTTGGATACAATTACCTTTTATATGAGTCATTTGCTCAGACTCTTTTCTGATATCCACTCATAATAATTCATAACTGTTACTTCATCACAGACATAATCAGAAGACAAAAATTGTTTAAGCTGTTTCACTAACTCTGTTTCACAGAGTAGGTTTTCCAAATTTAGTATGAAAAAGACACAATCAGATTACAGAACCTTTAGAAAAATCCTTCATACCAGTTCATTAGAAAAAGTGAAACATTATTTTAAAGTAGATGTTGGGCTGTGTGTGGGGGAGTTGCTCTTATTTATGCACTCTCAGTAAAGATAATGGCCTTTAACTTTTATTTACTGCTGGTTAACAGCTGCAGTATTTCATATTACCAGGTTTGCTGAGCAATACCACAACACTGTAATGTCCAGGTTACACATTTGAGAGAATATTTTTCTGAGAATGGGTCAACTGCAATTGATAAACAACCCTGCCTGCCAAGCTCAATAGCTTTTATAACGCTTATTCTAACACATCAGAAAAAAATACTTACTGAAGGAGCCATCTACAGATACCAATGAATTGTATAGGACCAAAAGGCTAAACTTTTAACTCTGATGTAAGTGTACTCCCTAAGTGAGCATCATCTAAACATGAAACTGTAATTCTTCCAATGACTGCATTATATCTAAAAATATCACTGCTGAATGCTGCAATTACATTTCTCAGCTGGAGACATCTTTCTACATTATTTTCTTGAATGCATAAGATCCAGGCTCAACTGCGTGCTAATCAGCTGCACTAAACTCTAAATGTGATCTAATTAACTAGAAACTACTCAGACTTGATTGGTGGGGTTTTTTGGTTTGCTTTTAAATCCAAGCATGTCTTAATCACCTTGTCTGTCCTCCAAAGAAGAGAGTCATGAAAAAAGACAAGATGTTCAGAGAAAAAAACCACCCTATCATTACAAAATATGCATAGGTCCTGACATCTAATTACTCTCAAAGTAGCATTCTTGCCCAGTAATTTATTATGAATTCTGACTTTAAAATATCTACTCTTAAAACTCTTCAAATGTAAGAATTACCTATGGTGTTCAAGCCCTAACTATTTGAAGCTTAGTCACTTAGTCTGTAATGAACTGGACAAGCAGTTCCTTGCCCTCAATATAGGTTAGTGAAGGAAACAATTCCAAGACTGCTGTAAAGCTCCGTTTTCTGCACTGGAATGTTCATCGCCCTATTTGAATTGGGTGTGTTCTCTGTCAGGTTAGGAAAGATGCATGCATCAGAAGATATTTTTCCTTCTTAGATTAGCAACAACTATCTGTTAGGCCAACTATCTGTTATCCTCTTCTGCCACCTCTAAAATTCTTAACATTTAACAGAGTTTGTAGGAAAGAAGGATGAACACAGCAAGTGACCTCATGAGTAATCATGCCATTAACCGATCCTTTTCTCTCTTGTATCAAAAGCATTCATAACAACATATAAGCTACTAAATTGAACATATGCCGTATCTTTTTTTACTCACCTACGCAGTTATCACAAAGGCTGCAATGTGAGGCACGAGGTGGGCGGAAAATCTTGCAAGTAAAACAGTATTTTAGTTTCACTGTCTGTCCATTGATGATCACTTCTTTTGTTCTGGGAGGCGGGCGGTATCCTCCTGAACTGGAGCCATTTGCAATATCTAAACATGGAAATACAACACATTATATTTTTCCCCATGAGCTATGGTGTATGCACAAAACTGTGCTTGATGGCAATCTACAGAAAGTTTCATATTTATATTAACACAATTAAAATTAACAACTTTTTATCCCTTCTTATTCTCCTAAAATAACACGTAGCAAAAAGAAACTTAATTAGAAGTAGCATTCACAGCCAATCAATTTGGATTAAAGAAACCACACAAACCTAATTCTCAAATGCTGACAGCTACCTTGATCTCAAAACTCTTACACCCCCATATTCCCTAATAGTCCATAGAGAATGCATTAAACACAACTATGACTACTGGTATAGGACGGTAAAACTTGGACAATTCATCTTTAGGAATCTCCTGGGTTTTTTTAGAATTCCTTAAATAAGAAAAAGTCTTTCAACAAGCGCTGCAGAAATTCTACAACCTAATACAGAACCTGCATATTTCCTTAAGCAGCAGCAGCAGCTCTGTCATTAGAGCTTGGCGTATGGAAGAAACAAGATCAATCATCACTTTTGAGATCTCTTAAATGCCATGATACAATGGAACACATTCAGAACAGTATTTCACAGCTCCCACCGTTTCAAAGTTTGAAAATCTAACTCCCAGTGTTACTTGAACACATCTTGAAGTTTGTTTGTTGCAAAAAAATAGCTTTCAACTACCTCATTTAGTAGAAGTGGTGGTGTTTTGGATTTTGTTTGCTTAATTTTTGTTTTATTTTAGGACATTAGATTAATTTTTCCAGCAAGTAAAGGATTGATTAAGCTATATCATTACAGTTCAATTTTGTCCTTTAAATGCACCCAAGTTGAGCTAAACTCTGGACAGTTGAGCATGCAAAAGTGGTAACTGTTTCTCAGTTTATCTGTTCTTTTGTAATCACAACCAAATCAAACCACAGAAGTGAAAAAACCCCTAAGTTACTACTTCTGGACAGGCAGAACAGCAAGAGCAATAGGAAAGTTAAATACATTACTTCCCAATATATGAATGAAACTACATTTCAAAGACAGTCACCTTCATGACTGTGTTTTACGTTGTCCTCCTCACTTTGATGTGGGAGAAGTATGGGGCTGGATGACAGGTGACTAAAAGATCCATGACTTTTATTTGAGCTCTAATTGCTAGAAATATAACCAAAAATTACAATTTCTGACAGGTCTGCAGACATATTTACCTAGCCTACAAACTGTACATTTTCCAAGGGGGCAACCAGAAAGCCTATATTACCTAGCAAGGTATTCAAATTAGTGGCAGCATAGCTGTGCTAGCAAAGGTGTAATTATACAACATGATAGATTTAGCAGCAAATCTAGCTTAAGAAGTTGCCATCTGCAGTGAGTTCACCCACTCCATAAATGTGCATCAATAACAGTATTTGCAGGACACCATTGTAAACTTTACCACTGACTAACTTCAGAAGACTCTTGAGGAAGAGGGTGGAAGTAGGGGAGCAATAGCTCGGAATGATGGAACCAAAGTGTGAAGCTCTTGAGTGTCCCATATGAGAATAAATGGTGAATACTGAAGAAACAGCAGCTAAGAAGCAGCCTACTGGACCCTGATGGGGTATATAGACATTTCCTTGTCTTGTATCTACACCAAGCCCTACAATGTTCCTGCAGTACTGAGCCAGGTCCTGTCATCTGCACATGGAAGCATGGATTATGTGTGGCTCTCACAACAGTCAGTAACACTGATTTTGACCTCAAGGCCAGTATTCCCTGGCAGAGAATTTTTTGGGTAAATATCACATTAAAAGCTACTAGAATATTTATGTGCTGAAGAATAAATAGACAATAAAAGTTGTTTAATGTGCAATATGGACATTATCTTATTGGGTTTTTTCTTTGGTTGGTTGGTTTTGTTTGTGGGGTTTTTTTGTTTGATTTTTTTTTTGTTTGGTTGGTTGTTTCGTTCGTTTTTTAGTTATGTTGTTTAAAAGAAACATTGATTATTATGATTTTAAAGCCCTCTAGCAGATACCAGGATCTGATGAGGTCAATAGAAATTATTTAATTTCTTCAAGTTATAGTAAAAACCATTTTTTAATTTGTTTGCATAACAGTTTATTTGTCCTCACGACACACAAGTACTTTTTGATTTTTGCATTCTAATTCAGAACTAAGCTGAAAAGATGTTCTTTTGAGGGCATAGCACAACTGTGCTTATACTATTTAAAGCTTTACAGAGACAGATTCCTAAATCCAGAAAACATTAACCCTCACTATATTTTTATCCAATAAAGCATTTAACATGTGAATTCATAACGTATTAATTTATAAACCAAGATACTCATAGTCAAATTCAGGTGCATAATTGTCAAAAAACCTAATGGAGCCTGAATTTTATATAGGTGTAGCTTTCTAAAGTACCAATGCATTGTATTTCCTAAAATAACACTAATATTTCAGGCTTTCTTTTACAGAATCTCATTATTCCTGAATATGTACATAATCATTGAAAGATAATTACATGAACCGGTCTAAGGGAATTGTTTAGAAGGAGCAAAGCTCTCTTTTTCTAATTAAATATTTATACATAAAACATGCACACTGATTAAACCCAGTACTTCCCCACCTTTCAAGAAATTCAAAAAGAGCACTATATTTTATTTTATTTTAAAATAGGCTCAAGCAGAATCTCAAAGGCAACTTCCCTCTTCTCCGGTGGAGAAGGGACACTACTGGCCAGCCCATTATAGTTACAACACTGGTTTTCTAAGAAGATTTCCTTCCAAACCTTTGCAGGGAAGTTCAAGTTCACAGGGACAGCAAATCCTAGCTCTCTGAGGAAAATTAATCTCAGAATCCAAGGGTGAAAGCTGATGTAAGTTAAATTATTGAAAACAGTCTTGCTGACTGTCCATAGAGTCAGGATTTCACCCTCAATCCTAAACTGCATAATCAAACCCAAAAGTCCTAGTCTTTCTGCGTAGTAATCTTTTCTTTCTGGAAACAAGCAAAAGGGCAAGGTCAAACGTGCTTGGATTTCATCAGATTTCTCTCACCTAAATGTGCGGAACGTGTCTTGGTCTCACGGTGGTTTTTCAGACTGTAATTAGCCTTCCATTGGACTGCTCATCCTTATGTTCTAACACAGTTAAAACTTTTAAAATGTGAGGTCCCTTTAAGACACAATAAGATCAACCTTTATGGAATCACCTTCCCCAAATAAACTTGCATTTAACCACTACATTTTTCTCTTCCAATCCATTACTGATGTAGTAATGCAAGTTATTTTAGAAAATGAGCAACATTTTCCCACTAACGGGATGGCCTTCCATGCTCTCTGCTCAGACATATTTTATAACTTCTTTAGCAGTGCTAAATGTTCATGCACTAGATGGGGCTCCAGCATTTTTATTACCCTATTACAAAAACCCCAAACATACAATAATCCATATCCTTGTAGGACCAAGGTACTTGAACTGCTGCAAGAAAGTCACTCCAAGTATTTAATACAGCACAGTCTAGCAATCTTCTCATATGACAACAAACTCCAATTAAACCTCTCAAATTATTACACTGATAACAAATGGAAGGTGCTGTTTAGATGAGACACACAGACTGGAATTTTGTATACAGATCACCAGGATTCTCCCGCTGAATCAAGCATTTGCTTTTTTGGTCAGTTTTCCCAAGATCCTAGAACAAACAGTCTCTAGAAGGTCTCTCCACAAACTTAAATCATGAAAGTTTTGCCATCAACTTTGAAGGGACGCAATTTCAATCTTCAAAGAATATAATTAGAAAAGTTGGTAACTTGAAGTATTTGTGTTTCCTGCTAAGAAAGATAGGTAATGAAATGAATGCAATGGGTAAAAAAAAAAAATCTTTGTGTATGACCTAAACCATCTGAAAAATAAAACAAACAAACAAACAACCCTGAAACAACCAAACCCCAAAAAGCCCTGCAAAAATGCAAACCTCTAAGCAATGTCTTCGTCTCTGTTTAATCACTTACATCTAAGCTACATGCTTAACAACAGTGCGCTACAAAAGGAAAGAGTAATTTATTTTTTTTAGGGAAAGAACTTAATCAAATAAAATTTTCTTGTTTACAGACAGTAACCTCAGGGACAAACAATATTGGGAACCTGGCTAAGGCTAAACCAGCAGCTGCTAACTGCATTCTTCACATAATTCTTCACTGGATAGCCCACAAGAGATACTGACCAAATATTGCTCCTGACTTAAGATGAAAGAGTTACAGCCTTGATTTCAGAAAAAGATATGTATTATTTTCTTAAGAACAACTGCATCATTTCTTTGAAGCTTAAAACTTCACATGAAAGGTATTCTTGCTCCCAGAAAGAAATGTAATAGTGATTTGCTGAGGAAAACAAACACAGAGAGTAAGAGCTTTTTGAAAAGCTTACTTGAATGAACTTCGAATTACAAAGTAATTTCCCTAAACTTATGTTAAGAATGTTGTTTAAAGCATGCAATATCAGGTATAGCCATAAGGCTATCAAGCTGGTATCCCACCTTTGGAGAGAAAGCAAAGCATACCCACAGTGTACCCACAAGCGATACGTGTTTGTTCAGGCTATTGACAATTCGATGAAATGCCTGGGCAATGGCACAGATTTCATTTTATAAGGCCCTAAAGAAATCAAATTTCAGACAAATGAAAGACAGGCAAGGAATTGTGGAGAAGTCTCTAATGTAGTCTTGAGCATCAATGAAAATTAGAGAGCCAAGACAAAAACAATTTCCAGAGATGATGTCCTGGTGTAGCTAATATACTGGGTCCAGGACTTTTACAGAGGCAAAAGAAAGCAAAGAGAAACTGTGAAACTGGCCTGGGCTGCTTTAACAGAGTAACTCAGGAAAATATATGTAAGTTAAGATAGTTACCATGAAGAAAAATCCAAAGGATTTCCTTGCTATAGATGGGCCTTTATAAGGATGGAAGGATCAATTACCAGAATTATCTTTTTATTTATCTCCATCACCGATCCAAGAAGCAAAAGATCAATATTGTGGAAGAGCAGTTAATCTTGTATACAAATGGACAAATGCTTTTCCATCTGTGAAACCCTTTCTTCTAGGTTTGGTTACCCTTTTAAGCATTGATATTTAGAAGTTTATTATCCTATAAAACTTTTTCCACTTGAGGTGACTTCACACTAAACTAATTATAAGAGTTATATCATAAATGCAAAGAGGTTGTAAAATAAGGTTGCTTTTATTTTTCATGTTCCCATAGAAACAACAGCCCCTCTCAATATAGTACTTTGTGCGATTGCAAATCTATGTTTATATGGACCATGAAGAGGATGCAGCTACTATTGGGGCTGCCCTGGAAAAAATGACTTCTAATTTTTCATGAAAAATTATAAACAAAGTAAAAACATTACATCAATAAGTTGAATTTCCCATTTAGGAAAAAAAAAAAAAAAGACAGAAAAAAGAAAAAAAAAAGAGAGGTCCTGCTGCATTTAACTGAGATTATATCACTTCCATAGTAATTAAAAGTGATTTTGCATTATACAAGCCTCAAGCATTTAGTTGCTTTTGTTCTATTATGTTAGATGAAATAATACTAAGTATTTTCAGACTTACGATACTTCCTTTCCTTAGGCCAAACACATATATTGCTTAAATATTTTCTTACAGGTCATGTTTTCTAAACTTCTCTGTTTTGCTGCCTTCTTTTTGAGTTTCCACACACGGTGTCAAAAACTAGACAGAGAACTGAGCCCTCATCAGCATAAGGTATTGCAAAATGTCATTTCTCCTGATTTATGAAATTACTCTTCTCCTAACGCATTCCCAAAAAGAATTTCAAGTAAGATTTGAGTAAGACCAATGTGAATACAGTAAAACCCACAGATCAGACATGTTACATACACAAATTTTATAAAAGAAAAAAATGGTAACATTTTTAATGATTTATCTCTAGAATCTCTTGCCTAGAAGCATATTACTGTTAACCTTGCACCCCATCTTTAGAAGGTGACTCAAGTACAAAGGTACAGCAAGTTCCAAGGCATTCAGACCAGAATGACACATTTTTGGAGCATGTAGTTTTGTACTGCAGGAGCCATCCAGCTTTTCCTGCTGCACAGCTGCCAGTCACATCACTAGGATGTATCTTTTCAGGGCACATTAAAAATATGTATTTAAGGAGTACAAAGATGTTTCATTCAATTTCTATTGTTGATTCCAGAATGACAATTTTAAGGCAGAAGGATTTATCACAGCTACCTAGCTTGTTCCTCTCCATTAGACTTGTCATTAGCCCTCATGCTTGGGAAGCTGAGCCCCAAACTCCACATTTGCTGGCAATATAGTTCCTCACTTCAAGAATCCATTGGCCCTTTTTGGAAAACTAATGGTTTTGCTGCTGCTGAAGAAATGACAGTGGTTTTGATCAGCTCAGCAGTCTGAACCCGTAAAACAAGTCCTGTGCTATCATTTAAAAAATAAATTATAAACACAAGTTCTGAAACAGTCACACGTGGAAACATTTTGACTCTCATAATCAATTTTTTAATACAATCTTTGTCTTCTTTTAGTATCCAGCTGTTATTTTTCATTTTGTACTTGGCAAAAATTATATATGACAGATTCTTTCTTTAAGGAAAAAAAAAATTATTGTCAGCTGCTCCCTTGCAATAATTTATCTCCTGACTTAGATCAATGTTTCCTTGAACACAGGGTAAACAATCAATTCCTTGAACAGGAACCTGTGCCTGTATTTTGGACTAAAGCTATTACTTATTACAGGAAAAGGATTCCTTGAAAAAGATCACTGAAACTAGACTGTAACACTGAGTGGGAAAAGGCATTAAATGAATGCTTCATTTATTTTTCAAAAGTTATTCCTATCAGATATGATAAAACATCTACTTTTATTCCTTGGAAATGGTTTAGGCTCTGTCATTTATCATTAGGACAGCAGAGATCAGGATGATGACTGACAAATTAAGACTACTTGCCCTTCACCACAAGAAGAGGAAAAAAAAAGGAGTGCTGGGACTGCTGGAGTGAAACATGTACACGAGAACACAGTGGCAGGCTGCGTAAAGATTTATCAGAGTTCTAAGTTCTTCAAGTAAATCTTATGGAAGCTTATTATATTAGATAGATATGATTTTGAATATCTAATACAGTTAACTTCCAATCATAAAACATTTTATGAGGAACTCCAGTACTGAAACAGGAAAGGAATGTCCACTGCTCCCTAAATACTGCTTTAATAAAACTTAAGAAAAAACTCCATTTCAAAAACCACAGAATACTTGTGAGCCATCACAGTAATAACAACAGTTACATGGGAAGCTCTATTTCAAAATGTCTCTTTCTGGAGAATTCTAAATTTTAAACAACTGCTTAACACACAATTTTATGATATAAAGGGGCATTCCTTTTTGGCAACACTAAGGAATATACCTGCCTGAATTCCATCCTCCTCCCACATGTTATTCCTACAGAGAGAATAATTTTTTTTTTGATAAGTGGGGTGCAAAATGAGAAAGGAGGGGGAAATTACATCTCTTCCCACATTTCCTGACATAGTTCTGAGATGCTTTATATTTCCCCAGTCTCCGTCCTTTCCTTCCCAGCCCTAAAAGTAATCCCATTACCTATTATAGCAATTCACACACTTCTATGCAGCACATTTTTACCAAAAGCTAAAAAATAAGCTCCAAAATCAGTCTTCCTAAGAAACCTGTTAGCTTTCCCAACAACACAAATTTGAACTTTGGCATCTGTTTTCCACATATCAGAATTCTGTGAATATTAGGAATTATTCTATTACAAAAGATGGACTGAAATTACTGTGTTTGAAGAGAATTCCAGTTCCTCAGTATAAACGCATTCCACATCCATTTTTATTTTTTTTTGCACAGTGAGAATACAGCTTCACAGTGCTCCTCCTTTTATGATTTAATTTCTTCATGGCATGCACGGGCAAGCTGACTGAAGAGTTTCCTTTTAAATAATCCAGAGTGCCACATCCAAAAGTAAACAAACAGAACAAATTTTATATAAACTTATATTAATCCATTCAGGACGGAGCTATCTGGGTCATCTAGGATCCAACAGTTTTCTTCCCTGTATACTATGTACAGTATGGTCCTTGCCCAAAGCTAAGTCCTGACTGGCTAAATGTCATGGCAATGACAGCTGGCTCCTGCCTCTGTCCAAACAATGTATAAAGGATTTCTTCCTAAAACATGAATGCCAGCAAAATACACTGATTTTTGAAAGCTACACCAGGACTATAAAATTTGGTGAACTACACATCAGACTTCACACACCATGAGAAAAATTTCCTTCACACAAAGTTCAATGACCACGTTACATGATCACATGTTTCTAAAAGCCTCAAACCTACACATGGAGCATACAGAGGCAAGTACAATTAGCAGTTGCACATAGCATGCTGCAAATGTGTTGATTCCACTTCAGATCTCAAATCCAAACACTCTGAAATACACAAAAAGCCATTTATTAGGGACACTTTTTTATCTTAACACATAACATAGTACAACAGCTCCAGTGAGGACCTTCCGGATCTGGTGAAAGAAAATGATCTCACAGTAGTGATGATCAATGAACTCATCACTATATCTGGAAATCCTGCTTCTTCTTAAAATAATCCATACCAAAGATAATGTGCATGTTTCCATAAACTGCTCCATGTGTACTTCTCTCTACCCCATAACATAGTGCTAGAGTCTAAACCAATGACTTGCCATTCAGACATTTTCACCAGTGCTTTGTAGAGGATGTATAGTCTAGAGAACCATACAAAACTTAGTCTGAAGTAAAAGCCTCAAACTGACATCTACATCTGCATCTACAGATTCAGAAGCATCTGCAACAACAGGTTTTGTGCATTCGTTTGCTTCTACTGCACTAAATTATTTGTCACAGTAAGCAAAGCCCAAGACTTTACTATAATATTAAACATCAAGGACCCTGCAGGCATTTCTCCTGTGCTTGCATAAACCTGTTACCTGTCTTCTCAATTGTACGAGGGAGTGTTCTTCAAATTGCTTCAGAAAATGGGATTTCCATCGACTGTCATATCAAAGCAGATAGAGTAGCCTTCAGTAGGCTTTCAAAGTTTATTAAAAAATAAGCAAACAAACCCGGTGTTTATGAAGGAGCTCTGCAAACTCTTCCTGTGTTTTGTTAACCAGGTAGCACATTTTAGCTATTCAGCATATTTGTAGTTGTAGAAATTCCACAATTATAATTTAGTTAACAATTCCCTTAATAAATGAGGCTGATTAAAATATAGCTCACTCTCCTTTAATTGTGCTAGCTTTACACAGATAAAAGTAGTAATATTTTACTACTGTTAATGAACAAAAATCTTCACAAGACTGCATCATCTTACGAGACTGTATATTAACAGAGACTTATCTGACTTTCACAATAAAATAACAACATAATTAAACTCGGAGGGTACATTACTTTAAAAGAAGCACAGTTGTAGAACCTTTGCAATATTGGCTTTCTTGCCAAAAAGACTTTAGAAAGTATTCTCTTGTGTACCACAGAGAGGCTTCTAACAGACTTGCTGAAATGTATTTACACTAATAACTATCACTCTCCAAGGACAGTATTTTGTTCGCTATCTTTCTAGGTGAAGAACTGATGAATCATCTTTCCACAGGAATCACTGCAGTGTCATCAGACATTTCAACTCCAGAACAATTACTGTGGCAAGACAGGAGTAACTCCTCCCATGAGGAGAGCTGCACACTGCCTTCACACAGTACATGCACCCTCGGGAGGAAAGCGAAGAGACAACAGACCTTCAGTGTTACCTATTTGTCTCTCTAGATCTGCTGCTTCATCTGGTGTTGCGCGTGGGAGGACACCAGGATCACTGAAACTAGTACGCAGCAGGGTCCCCATCACGAAAAAGAAAAGAATCCCACCAATAGCAGGTATAGCAGGCGTAATCTTCTCTGACAAATACGGACAACTGGAAAAACAAAAAGGATTAAACATAATCAGTAACACGTAGTGCAACTTGCTCTCAAAAACTCTTTACCACTATAAATGCATACGAGGATATCACTTTCTTCTATTGATACACTACTTGTCTTGGAATGTTAACTGAAGCTACAATTTCTGTTTGTGTGTTCAAGACACTTCTGATATTTCCCAATCTTTTTTATATAATAAAGGTCCAAACAGAATAATAATGACCTCACTAACATGCAATGCTCTTTTACATAAGAAAAGAAAATATTGCTATTACAGTATATTATAAGCCCATGTATTTGTTCATGTACTGCCCAATTACATGAAGTAAATTGAGGAGGGGAGAGGGGGAAGGGGAAGTAACCTGAAGATATTCAGCAATAAAAACAAAGCACTAACATGATGAAATAAGCCACACTGAAAAATGTAATTAAGTCTATAAAAGTAGTTTATCATCCATCACAAAGACAGTGCTCAAGAACTTAATGCCTGTGACACTTTCCTTTAATAGCTTTGCTATATATCACTATTATAACACCATTACTGATTCTCCGTCTTAATTGATTTCTTTTCTCATGTACAGAGTAAGATGACTGGAAATGACACTGTAACACACCTGGAAACAAATAATCCAGGGAGGTCTCAAGTACCCAACCAGCACAAAAAAAGGCTCTATAGTCACCAGATTTACAATATGCATGCAAGGCTTAAGATTGGATCAGGGGGTTAGCAAGTTTTCCTCTGCTTCACATGTTATAAAATCCAAATGGACAGAAGCATTAGAAACTAAATAACACACAAAAATGGAAGTATCTTTTTACAGCTGTGCAAAAAGAACACTTAGACCTTATACAGTATACCACTCCTGTAATTGAGTCATACAGTAAGTACTACAGGATCATCTTAGAAGACACACAAGCTGAAGGCTCTCTATATAGCTCTTACATTAAACAGAAGTGGGGAAAACACGGAGATGGCTTCATGCATTTCTGATGTCTGCATGAGAAGTCATAAAATAAACCTAAAAGCAACATAAGCCAAACCCCAGCAAATCCTAGGCCTCGGGGCTTCATCTAAAGCTTCCAGGTATCAATCAAGTTTAATTAACATCGTCTTCCCTGTTTCTGCTGACTCCCTTAAATGATGATTCAGACGCGCAAGCTTTTGCACTGCAAATCAGTTAACCTCACTGGAATGTTAACTCTGAGCAAGTGATGACAATGTCAGCTTCACTGTCCATCACTTCTGCCGACGGGATGGGGAGAGAATGGAAACACTTTTCATACCAGCTACCATGTACCAAGCATTTATCTCGCTGTGTAACCCTGTTAAATATACTTGGCTGCTTCATCAAAAGCTGCGGGTTTCATGGATGCAGCGAGTCCAAATGCATTACACGGCACATCATGCCATCACTATGAGTGGAATTCACCTTTCATCTTACATCAGTGTAATATTAAATGTGTAACGAGTTTTGAAATATTAAAAAGACAACTGGATACCAAAAAAAAAAAGTAAAGGGCAGAAGCTACTGTAGTTTCATATAATGAATAGACTGTTTTAAGTAGTAGGATATGTACTTCAAACGCACACTTTTAGAAAATCTGTTTCAAAGACCCAGGTGTTTGAAAACAGTGCTAACTAAAGGAAGCAGCAGCAAGACAGCTGGTGCGTATAAACCTTGCTCCATTCATGTCAGACAAAGCAGTCAGAATGAACAACCAAAGAGAAGCTTTCATACCATATAAATGTCCTACTGCTCAATTTATTTCTTGCCACAAAGGATTACTGAAATTATAACTACTGTAATATGCTCAGACAGGAGTACAAATAGACTGCAAGAACATATTTTTAAAAGGATTAGAAGGAACACATACATTAATGAATACTAAACATAGCACAGTGCTATTAGTCTTCTATTGCATTATTCATTACACATACCAAAGAAATTGCAACTGTGATGAAGTCTGTTGACCAAACAAGAGCTGTATGAGTGCGGAAGGTACCACAAGATAATCTCAGCAGCACAGTAGGTGAGATACAATTTAGACAGGAGCCAACACAAACCCAGCAATGGTGTCTACCTACACAACTGAAATTCTCAGTGATGTTAAGAGAATGGAAACTGAAGGGCCATCATGACAGGGACATGTTTTGTTTTAACAGTATTTTCATAGTGAATTGGTAGAAAGAAATTCCTGTGCTGAACTACTGAGAAAGCCTTTCATTGCTGAAAAGTGATGACTTCATTACAGTAAAAAAAATGAAAATGTCTATCTCTACCTTACTGAATCAAGTCCATCTGTAGTGAAAAAAAACCCCACTCTCAAATCTCCACACACTCTTCACCACAGGCAAGTGTAAGGTAATCTGCTTTACCTAAAGATGTTTTCAGGGTTCAACAACCTGTATTTTAGCAGCATTGACTTGGAACTACTTCAGCAATAATGCAGGAAAGACTGAAGATGTCCTTGCTGGCACCAATAACCAACTAATGCTCCACCAATTCAGAAACTATTTCAAGCTGAGAAAGCAGCCCATACAGCGATTCACATAGTAAGCCTAGGCAGGACCATTAAACCAGACTGACTTACATATGAACAGACCATATAATATTACATGAGCCAGCAGAGAGCTCAGTGATGTATGTCCTTGAGAAAGGCCTAATTAAATGTTTCGGATTTCTGTCAGTTAAATTTTTTAAAAACAGATGCTGTATAGACCTTTTTTTTTAATTCATGACTATTAAAAAATAAAAATAAAAAAGAGAAAAAAATCATATAAACTCTTGGGTTATTAATAAATGCACTAAAAGTGGCTTCAAATTAAAAAATCTGGATTTTAGCTCAAAAATGCCAATACATCTGTAGAAATATTCTTGCCTATTTATGTCATTTATATTTCATGCTTATATAAAAAGTTTATTTGTACTGTTATGTTGTCAATATTATTTTAAACATTTCGTTTCAGCTTTACTACTTTTAGAAAGTTATTCCTAATATTTGCTCAGATTCTTTATTTAGTTAGTGTTACTTGAGTTTGCATCCCTTTGGGCATCAGCTTTCCTCAGATTTTACAGGAAATCTCTTTTCTGGATGGTATTTTCAGTGGGTTTTTAAAGTAAATATTAGCAGGTATTTCTTGACAGAAAATTTCATAGCTTTCATGCAGAGGGACTCCCATGCAGAGGACTGCCCATCTGCAGCACTGCTTGTGATAAAGCAGCACTGAGCTCCAGAACAAATCTCTGTCCTGCTGCTGAGCAAGTATTGATAAACCTTGTAAATCAGCACTTGGTAACTACTAGACATGAACTGACATCCTCAGTTTACATCTTAGACACAGTAAAACAATTGTTCTTAATCAGTACCTGTAATGACAGCAATTACTGACTAGGTCTGTCACAGAAAACACATTTTTAGGAAGTATAACTTGACTATAGGTCCCCCTAAAAATTGTTACTGTGGAAATAGCTTCTTCAGAGAACAATGCTTGTATTTGCACATAGCAACCACTAACACAACCTGAAGTTTTGAATTAATTCATAGACGGGCTTTGTAAAATGAGCCCTGCTTTTACTTGGCTTTTCAGCTGCTTTTTTGGGGAATCATGTGAAAGGTTGCACGTCTGTAGGAGAAAAATAAAACCTGTTGGAAGACTAGTTTGTTACAGCTAGATAAAAATAAACACACACTGGCAATTCAAGAGATAATTATTGAGTATTGTAACTACGCATGAAGGATGGAGAAGTACAACAGAAGAATTCTTAACGCCCATCATACCTCTTAGCTGTGTAACTGTGCTCCCTGTGGCTACCAAGATCAGCAGAAACATACACACAGAGGAACTGTATTGAAGAGCACACACACTGAGTGCCCTACAACTTTCAAGCTCTTTCATTAGAAAAGGGAAGGAAAGAAAAGAAGCCTTCTTAAGGCCTTTCCTGGAAAGACGAAGGCTTTCCTGAACACTTCACTGACAGTTGTTGTTATTCACGGATGGGGAAATACCGTAAGACAAATCTATCCAATAGGGATGATAGGAGTTTTACCTATCCAATAGGGAGATTTGGAGAGAGTCTACCTTGGAGAGAGGCTAATCCTGTGGTTAGAAAAAAAAAGTCAGTAACAAATACAGCCACTTACTAAAGAGCGCAGAAAAGACAAGAGTTTTATACTTGTGATAAATTGGAGACTTAATTTATGTTTCTGCAAGTATTGCTTATTTAGTAACTACTGGTGTACAGGCGGTGTCCAAAACTAAGAGAAAAGGCTTGGTTTTGGTTCCATGTTACAAGTTAACATCTGAATGAGACTGTGCTACTTCCTTAAACTAACCCAAAGGGTCTGTCGTTTGTCCTTTCACTCTTATTTACGGCTCCTCTCAGCTTCCCCTTCCGACACTACTGCATCATTGCTCTAAGCCACTCAGTCTCAAATTTCTGCCCTTATGCCGAAACAAATCTTTGTCAGGTTCTTTTGTCAGCCAAGTTAGTTTACAAAAACGTGTGAAAATGACACCATTTTGTTGACTTGTCTTTTTGCCCCTTTAACAAACCAAATATGCACTTGGGAAGAAGCAAGTGAAAGAATATTAGCCCAAAGCAATAGAGGCAGGAACACACACAAAAAATAGAGGGAGCAGGAACATGGGACAGAGGAAGGAGACCTCCACTTCAGTAGCTGTCAGTAAGGTTCTTATTCTGACCACTGCCTCTTGTGAAACCATATTCTAACCTTGACCACTTTCAAGTTAGAGATGGCAACAGAATACCCATACAGATAAATTAAAGACAAATGAAGACTCTGAGGTATAAGAACAAAAACGGCTTACAATTTACTTGTCTGATGACAAGTTACCAGTTTAAAGAAAGCAGCCAAAGGCAAGCATGTAGACCACAGCACAGACGGTGGAAGACACAAGGATGGGCAAAACACGAGGGCACAGAACAAATCTTGGAGGCTGCTGCCTGACAAAGACTGTAGAAAGATAAATGAGACAAAGAGAATGATTACAGTGAAATAGTTTCACTGTTGTAGTGTTTGGAGGGTTGCCTCTTTTTACTTGTTTTTCCATCAGAATCTCAACTAGACAGCACTACATTTCATATTGCTATTAGGGAAAGTGTTGGCAAAACATAAGGAGGTGCCCAAAATAGAACACAATACTCAAGCTGTGGCATTACCAGTGCTCAGTACAAGGACACGATCACTTCCCTAGTCCTGCTGGCCACACTATTCCCATTACAGGCCAGGATGCTGTTGGTCTTCTTAGCACACTGATGGCTCCTGTTCAGCCAGCTGTTGATCAACACGCCCAGGTCCGTTTCTGCCAAGCAGCTTCCCAGCCACTCTTCCCCAAGCCTGTAGTGTTGTCTGGGGTTGTGACCCAAGTGCAGGACCTGGCACTTGGCCTTGTTGAACCTCCTCCCATTGACCTCAGCCCATTGATCCAACCTGTCCAGATCCCTTTGCAGAGCCTTCCTATCCTAGAGCAGATCAACACTTCAGCTCAGTCTGGTGTCATCTGCAAACTTACTGAGGGTGCACTTGATCTCCTCATCCAGATCACTGATGAAGATATTCTTCACAAGCACGCTCTTAGCACAGGAAAAGTGTGGTGTAATCTGAGTACCGATTAGTCCAAGAAGTGTTACATGAAATGACTAGCAAGATTAGCCGGGGAAATTCTGCATTAGTTTCCCCTATCTGCCTGATTCTTTTGTACAGCCTTTAAAATACCTATAAAAATTTTCAAGAAATATTAAGCAGACCACAGACTAATATCAATGCAATTTGTAATTTGCTTTAAAAAAAACTGATTTATTTAATTATTCTCCTTTGTGTTTTGAGCTATTTTTTAAGTCATAAGCTCCCTCGTTTCAGAACTGTCAATCAGTTTCAAAAACTTATCTGATAAAATACAAGACAAAAATCACTCTTCTAATACTTGCTTTATTTCAAATCAAAGAAATTTGGAATGCTGCAGACATGTGAAAATTATGGAAAACACAACAGCTAATGTACAAAAGGCAGAATGACAGCAGGAAGGGAAGAAATAGGTAGAATATTACCCCCTCTTCAGTTTAATCATCTAAAATATTATATCCTAATCATAAAACTAGATTTATTTAGTGGTTTCAGACAGGAAGCATTTCATCTTGCTTGAATGTTTTACTATACTTATTCTATATTTTATGGTACTGGATACATCTTTTTTTCTGTATTTGTTATATTGTTTGGGGGTAACTCCAGTTAAAATTAATTCAAATTAAAAATATTTTTTTAAGTGAGAACACCTGAAAAATAATAATTATATTGTGTAAATGAGTCCCAGCCTGCACCAGCACTTAAAAATTATTATGTAAAACAAAGAAGATTAATATGATGAAATCACACAGATTACAGAACAGCCTAATCCTTAAACCTACTAAATTAAGTACTTTAGAAGTTCTCTCAAACCTAGCTAATTTTATTGTGTACTAAATGTTATCCTGAGCAGCAAAAAGCTCAACAACTGGTCTTCAAAGTTTCATATGAAAACCTGACACAGTTGAGTCTTAAAAGCCCACGTCACAACACCTGAGCAATTACCAAGAATGAAAGACTGCAGGGACCTCTCCCTCCCCCGCTCAAGCAAGTGTTCAGTGGAACTCCTTACTCCAGTAACTGTAGTGCATTCCCATTGAAATCAGATTCACACTATCTCTACTGGGATGTAGGAGTTTAGATTAAGCTAAGCAGAAAGTGCTGATTATAAAATTGTGTAAGATAACCACAAACTCCCTCCTACAATTAAAGAACTTAAGTGTTTAATGAAGCAGATGTGGAACAATCAAAAATAATAGCCTTACATGACCTCCCAATTTTTATTGCTACATTAATTAAACTCTAATGATGCACTGTCAAACTTTAAAGCTGGAGATAGATAAAATGCATAATGCAGAAAAACCTCTACAAAATGGATGTGGTTACTGAAGCTCCTAAAAGGGCAACTAAATCTTGCTTTTTTTCTAAAGAGAAGGAACTTTGTTTTACAAAACACAATCGCTAAAATTTTGATTGCACCAACTGTTGGCCAGAAATTTCCAAGTAAGGTGATAAGAAAATGAAATTTCCAAGTAAGGTGCTAAGAAAATGAGAAATATCTATCCAATTCTACATCAAGAGCCTAAACCTTACCACTGGGCTTTATGAAAGCCCAATGCAAGTGTGACATATCCTCAAAAGACAAGCTCAGAAAAGACATGACTTCTAACCATGCAGCAAATCAAAGGCTTGATTTACTGCAATTTCTGTTTGCTAACAACTTACTTAAAAAGTTAAAAATATATTTGTACTTTCATTCTCCCATTTTGCATACAGTGCAAGGTCTGGTTTCCATTGTAAAAGACTACCAATTAATGAATTCCACTAAATGTACAAACCCACGATTTATTTTAAACAACTCATATAGAACACTTTCTTTCCTGTTATGCTTCTTATTACTTCCTTATTATTTCTTATTATTTCCTGTTAAGTGATTTTATAACTAAACCATCAGGTAATCCCGAGCACTTATGAACAGAAATGAAAACTGGGACAAAACAAGCGGAAATGCCTTATGCCACAAACACGTCCCTAAAGGAGTATGAGCCTCTAGGTGATTTTCCACAGGATTCTCTGGAAACTGAAATGTATGCAAATAAGCTGCTGCTAGAGAATGGACTCTGAGTTTTCAATGAGCAGTATTTTCTGTTCACCTGCACAATTTATAAGGTCTAATGGCTAGAAGTAAAGCCTAGCTCTTGCTAAAGTGCAAAGGCCCATCAATGCAATCCGTACCCCTAGCCACACTCTACTGTCACTTCTCTTGTATAAGAACCATGAGCTGGCTAACCCTGAGTTAAAACAGAGAAAATGCTCTGAATCTGTTCCCTTTTCTGAAAAAAACCTATTGATCTCTAAGCATATGGAAGAAAAGAAGGTTATCAAGAGTAACCACCATGGGTTTACCAAAGGGAAGTCATGTTTGTCTAATCTGATAGCTTTCTATGATGGTGTGACTGCATGGGTAGATGGAGAGCAGTGGATGTTGCCTACCTTGATTTCAGCAAGGCTTTTGACACTGTGTCCCATAACATCCTCATGGGTAAGCTCAGGAAATGTGGGTTAAAAGAGTGAATGGTGAGAAGGGTTGAGAACTGGCTGAACAATGATGCTGATAGGGTCATGATCAGTGACACGGAGTCCAGCTGGCAACATGAAGCTAGGGGTGTTCCCCAGGGCTCAGTTCTAGGTCCAGTCTTATTCAACATCTTCATCAATGACCTCGATGAAGCGATAGAGTGTTATTCTCAGCAAGCTTGCAGATGATACAAAACTGGGAGTGGCGGCTGACAGACTAAGGCTGTGCTGCCATCCAGTGAGTACTGGACAGACTGGAGAGCTGGGCAAGGGTGAACCTAATGAAACACAACAAGGATGAGTGTAGAGTCCTACACCTGCACCAGTACAGATTAGGGATGGACCTGCTGGAAAGCAGCTCTGTGAAGGATGTTGGAGTCCTGGTGGACATTTTATCCATGGGGCAGCAATGTGCCCTTGTGGCTAAGGCCAGTGGTATCCTGGAGTACATAAAGAAGAGGGGGGCCAGTGCATCAAGGGAAGTTCTCCTCCCCGTCTACCCTGCCCTGGTGACACCACATCTGGAATATTGCGTTGAGTTCTGGCCTCGCCAGTTCAAGAGGGTGGGGGAAATACTAGAGAGACTCCAATGGAGAGCTGTGAGGATGATTAAGGGACTGGAACATCTCTCTTAGAGGCTGAGAGACCTGGGGCTGAGAAGACAAGACTGAGAGGGGATCTTATTAATGTTTACACATACCTGAAGGACGGGTGTCAAGTAGAAAGGGGCAGTCTTTTTGCAGTGGTGCCCAGTGATAGGACAAGGGGCAATGGTCACAAACTGGAACACGGGAAGTTCCACCTCAACATGAGGAAAACCAACTTTACTGCAAGGGTGACTATGAGCACTGGAACAGGCTGCCCAGAGACAGGGCAGAGTCTACTTCTCTAGGGGGTTTCAAAACTGTCCTGGATACATAGCTGTGTGGCCTGTCCTAGGTGATCCTGCTCTGGGAGAGGGGTTGGACTCAATCTCCAGGGGTCCCTTCCAACCCCTACCATTCTATGATTCACTAGTTTCCTGAACAGCACTCACTGTATGATGTAATGAGTGCCAGAGAACAGCAGGTAGGAACACACAGAGAGGCAGGATGAAGTTGAACTGTCATTTTCAGAGGCATTGAACTGCACTGTGGACTTAACCATAAAGTTATCTTATAACCCACAGTTATAAGATCTTAGGAAAGGCAGATCCAGTGTCTTATTTTGATTTTTTTTTTTCCCAGTTGTGTCTTTTTCTCTCCACAATTCTCCATACTGCAAGTCTTTTGCATAAAATACACAAATAAGCTTTAATATAAAATACAAAGGAAAAATACTAAAACCTTAACTTCTCATTGGAACCCACTACAATAAAGCCTTTGCTCTTTCTCTGAAAAGCAGAGCTAAACTTCACAGACACAGCACCTCCTGGGGCTCCTCAGCTTATAAAAAAAGCTGAGAACTGATGATTCTGCCCACAGCACATTATCAGAAGCGTACATCACGTTGTTATAAATAAAGCAACCAGGAACATAATGCCAGGAGGAGCATAAAACCAAGAGCGTTTAACCTCCTCTTTTCCAAGAGAAGCAGAACTGAGCAGTAACATTTCAGTGACTTGATCATCCTTCTCAAAAGACCTGAGAGGTCTGTCTGTGGTAACTTCACAGGCATGGGTCCCCATGTGTGTTGGGAGAGTTTTACCTGAAGTGGCATCCTTTGTTTTTTCCTACTGCTTCCTCCAGTATCACAGGAATTCTCTTATCCCAGACTAAGCATTCATTGGATAAACAGACTGGCATACTGCAGGCTACTTCAGATTAAGAAAACCCCAACAACTAATTGGCACACATCATGCCAAAGCAGTGCCAGCTCTCCGTGTCTAAAAATGAGTCAGGTTAAATATAGACAGACTGCATAGACCAGCTAGAGGCAAATCTTTTATTTCATGGAAAAAAATGAAGCACACAGTGGTGATGCTTTCTGTGTAGATGAAGCACTACAATTATTTTGGTTAGCAATGTACTTTAAACAGCTAGGAATACCTTTCTACCGTTTTCCATTAGAACTGAGATTTCAGTGCAAGTCTTGCAAGTCCACGCACTAAAAGTTTAAGAAATACCCTACATTGCTAAATAGCGATTTGGAAGCAACTCTTCCATGTCATAGCATTTAATTTTCTGCAGGGATGTATACAAAAGAAGGTAGTGCTGTTTGAATATTGAAATACTTTTGCCTGAATTTTTCCCTTTTATTTTTGAAAACATCTAAAATGCTTTGTACATATCTTTATGTTAAGTACAAAAAACCTAGATCAGTACATTCAAATTGACAATCAGTGGCTTTATCATATAATGCTTTTCCTGTAGTTCCAAAAATATACCACACACATGCACTTTCCTCTTGAGCAAGACCACAGACTGAAATTATTATTTCCATATACAAGTGTTCAGGGAGGGAATAATTCACCAGAAGTTATTTCTAACATACATCAGTTCTGTGATTTAAATCATCTGTTTAAAGAAGGGAAACATATTTCTCCTCCCCCTCTACTCTGCCCTAGTGAGACCTCACCTGGAGTAATGCACCCAGTTCTGGGCTGCCCAGTTCGAAAGGGACAGAGATCTACTTGAGAGAGTCTAATGGAGGGCTGTGAGGATTATTAAAGGGCTGGAACACATGCCTTATGAGAAAAGGCTGAGAGACCTGGGGCTTTTTAGTCTGGAGAGAAGACATCTGAGAGGGGATCTAATTAATGTCCATAAATACATGAGGGCTGGGTGTCAAGAAGGCAAGGACAACCTCTTTTCACTTGTGCATTGTGATAGGACAAGAGGCAATAGATTCAAGCTTGTGTACAGGAGGTTCCACCTTAACATGAGGGAGAACCTCTTTGCTGTAAGGATAACAGAGCACTGGAACAGACTCCACAGAGAGGTTGTGGAGTCTCCTTCTCTGGAGACTTTCAAGACCTGTCTGGATGCCTTTCTGAGTGTTCTGCCCCAGTTTTGGTCCTGCTCTGGCAGGGGTGTTGGACTCTTGTGATCTTTGGAGATCCCTTCCGACCCCTAACATTCTGTGATATTCCAGCATATTTTCAATTAAGCCAACTACATCAAGAAATATGTATTACAGAAAAAGAAAATTAAATGAAGTTATAACAGAAATGTTATTTTAAAAATTAAAAACTGAAGATGAAAATCATACATATTAATGGTTAAAAGTTGAGAGTTTCAAAGAAGGTTCTGTAGCAAGCTCAACAGAAAAGAAAAAAAACCCAACACATTTAAGAGATCTATGTTCTTCACCCAAATGTCAGTCACTTAAAACTGAGTTACTTTACAGTAAGCTGCTATAGAGTAACTAAACATTTTGACTGTTAATGCATAAACAAGACCTAAATGGAAGATGAAAAAAAGAAGAAAAGTCCAACTTTTACATTGTTTGTTAAAAATATTGTATTTAAAATCAGCTGTTTTCATTTTTTTATATGCAAGTTTCACTTTCTCATATTTCATTAAAATTTTAAAGCCTTTTCCCAGATGAATTGTTATTGCAATTTTGTTCAGTAATTACCAGAAATGCCAAATTTTAATGTAAATTGAACCAGGATTTCAGGTAGGGGAGAATAAGAAACAAAGGGTATTACTGCTACCCTTCTCCAAAAGTATAATTTACTTCAATTTACCATGTCTATTTTTGTCAGACTGCCAAAACTTTTTTAAAAAGCATCACAAGACAGTGAAGCAAAGCAAAGCAAACCTTTATTACATCCATTGCAACTGCAAATAGCAAACTTCTTTCTTCTAACAGTTTATGCAACCCTATATGTGCTCCCAAGCCCCACTGAAAGAGCATTTCTTTTGATGCTATTTATACGCGCATCTAGGAGATGATTTTGCAAGGGGGATAACATGATCTCTCTCCCCAAGGCAAGCCAGCCATGAAAATCAGAGCAAAGTTCAGTTACTTCATTGTTCCCAGAATATACTCCAAGGAATTGCAACACGAGATTTGTTCTCCATCTTTCCATTGTCAAATATTCTGCTGTTCTCCTCCCAGTTTCAGATGCTGACATGTAAACAAATCTCCCCAGACACACTCAACCTTGGATTAATACAGTTCCAACTCTTGGTCTGCACTTTTGCACAAACAGGAAACTAGCAGGGCACGAAGTCAAATAGAAATGGAAATCTTTTGAACACATAAAACAATTGCACAGAAGCTAAAATAAAACCAGGATTGCAGTGACAAAAGAAACACCCCTATAGGACCAGCATCCTATAAAAAACCAACACAACAACCAAACCCACAAAAAAACCCCACCAACAAAACCAAACAAAACCCACAAACAAAAACACCAAAAAACCCCCCACAAACAGAAGAAATCAGCATAACATGCTACATCCTACATGTCAGTGGTGTACCATCTCTACATGCAAATGGGTGATGTCTAACCTATTTCACTGAGTCCTTCAAGCACTGATATCATGAGCCCCACCTTTTGCCCTCTGTTTTGTCTTTAACTAGGTGTGCTGCTGCCTTTGGCCAGTCCCTCACAAGTTCCTCAGGCTCTCTCTTGGCTGGACTCTGATCACCAGGGAATAGAGAACGCCCAGGCCCTTCAGTCGGCTCCAAACGCACACGCTCCTTGTGCTGCAGTACCAGACGGGAGCTGCAGCATTTACAACAGGCCATCAGTGTCCCATTTTTTCTAAGGATATTGGCAACTGAACTTGAAGAGAAGTTGCAACCCTGGATTAATCAGCAACTTCACAGGTGGCAACAGGAACAGACCCTAATGAGGAGTAGGATCCAGAGTTTGGTAATGTTCTGCAGCCTTTACTCTTTTCTTCTAGCCTGTCCTCTGATTGAGTCTATTCTCCATGAAAAAGCTTGCCTTTCAGGTTTGCAGAATCTACTACATTCAAAGAGATGAGCTATATGTAACTGTAAGATGCATGCTGGTTATGTTACTTTACAGTTGCATTAAATGGAAGGAAAAAAGCCCAATATGTTCTCCCTCCTTCCTTTCTGTGCCCTTACAAACGTGACAACAAAGTTCAGTTGTCAGTTACATGCTTCCCTTTTCAATAGCTTACCTGTGTAAACACGTAATGTAATTTGGCATTTCTGCCATTTTCTATCTACACGCGTTCAGAAAGGAGAGACCTTGGTGCATCTTGCTCATAGCTATAAACATGAAGCTAATGATCCCAAAGAGTAAGTGAAAAAGCAAAGTGTATGAAATACACACGCAACACTGCAGCAGACTAAGTAACTTCTATTTACAAATACAAGAGAGACCAGGAGCATAAAAGTCATCATCTTCACAGCTACAGAAAAATTACTGTTTTCTCAAAGCATAGGAAACCACTCTGCTTTAGAACTGAAGTATAGAATTCTTTATTCCAATACTCTGCTTTGTCTGAAGGGGGAGGGGGGGGGGGAAAGGCAAAGAAGAATGGATAGTCACACAAGCAATCTTAAATCAAAATACAGCTGTAAATCTAATTTCAGGTCCATTGAACTTTATATTACAAGCTTAAATAACATTATGTGCACTTACTTCTCTAACAAGCAATTATTTCATCCTCTTACACTCCAAGCGAAAATGTCATTTTTCTCATCCATTAAACAGTATCATATTACCTGGTGTTTCATTAGCCTGAAGAACAAACCCTCAAAGGTTCACTGGTATGAAAAAGACCAGCAAATAATTCACCATATCATGGTGAATAAGTTCACAATTTGAAGTCCAGAGGCATTGTCAGGCAACTGAATTTCCCAATGAGCTGAGTACTCAACTCATGCTCTTTTATTTTTTATGTCCTTATTAAAGTAACAGACCAAATCTTTCTCACTACTGGACCACTTCCTTTCCTTTCTCACATTTGACATTTTGTCAGATACATTTCCACTGTCCACAAAGCCAAAGCTTTTTACTAGCAGACAGAAGATTCTAGTAAGATTTTGCTGAAATGCTGAAAAAAATGACTGAAGACTACACAGGTTATAAGTAACAGACATCAATGATCCCAATCAATGCTTTGTAATCTAGAGAGGAACTCACATGTCAAATGTATGTGAATTAAAATTCTAAACATTGCATTCTGTCCTGGATTGCAAAACATTAATATCCTCTATGTCCCAATTATATAATAATCACCTATTAATTTGTCTAAAACATGCAGAAAATACCAGGGCTGGAGGGGAATAGAAGTAAATATACAAGAGTAGAAGGTGTAGGTTTTTTATTCAGAAAAGCTACAAACACGAAACCAACAGCATGGCAAATTGCAAGTTGCTAGTATAACTGCACCCATTCCCCAAAAAGATTTTTAATGCAGCTATCTCTGAATGATAATTCATATCCGTGAATGCATATGAGCCCTACTTGTGTCCAACTCATTCCACACACAGAGAAATACTAGGCTATGAGCTCTCTGCAATTTTTCAGTCTGTTACAACAGTGAACAGCCCTTGACATGTAATAGTCCGTATCTGCCAACCGTGAGTTCCAGGCTTGTGTTTCAGCCTCACGCACTGCACAGAGGATACGATCAACTCACTATGAACATCCTCAGGGCAGCACAAATCTTACTCTTTAAACACGAACCCACTATGCTGTTTCTCAACAGCAGTGATAATTATTCCTAGCATCTTAAGCTGCATTTTGATCTGTAACCTAAAAAAAAAAAAAAAGTGAAGACTTCTACATGCCTGTCCTACGAGATAAGATCAAAAAAAAAAAACCCCACAGCATTAAAGAACATGATTAGCACCAATTGTAATGGATTTAGATGCTGATATAAATCTAATTTCATTAATTCATACCTCTTCTCTCCCTTTTCTGGAAAAATACATACATACACATGACAAAATGATTAAAACACCCATGGGAATGAGTCCACAACTTGGTTTTCCAAAACTTATAATATCTAGCTAGATATTAAGATAAACAAAAGGGAGCACCTTATACACTGAAGGTCTATAAATGGAATATGTGTTCTTACTGCTGGCTTTTAAGCAGGAGTTTCCTTGAAGCCTAGTCCCCACTGTCACAGTCAAGAGAGCAGAACATAAGGAATAATATTCACAGAAAAGCATGTTAATGAAAACTACAATAAAACTAAAATAGAGCAACAAATAATTTTAAAATAGAAGAGTCAAAAGTGATAAAAAAATTGCTGAGGTTTTTAAGAAGGAAAGTTGAACAGCAGCAAATTCCTTATTATTTTATTTTTACTATTTCTTCACTGACTACTTCATGTCCAATGTAAAGTATTTGCATGCTTTCCTTTGCTTTTCCTTGCTGTTCTCCTTGAAAAGCTGGCACACTATTCTTGTCAAAAACCTCTCAAGGTGCTTCTCATATACTGCTGAAGAGCTAAATTAAACCTTAAATCTACAAAAATAAATTAAAAATTCATAATTTGAAGGAGTATTTCTCCCTCACTGAAGGCTAAAGTAAAAAAAGGAAATCTCTACAGTAAGGAAGTCAGCAAGAGCAAGTGAAGTGTAAACAAAGCCCATGGCAGCACTGCTCTCCAGAGGTGGCCTATTACAGTGAAACTGGTACCAGAAAGTGTTTAGATTACAAAAAACAAAACAAACAAACAAAAACCCCCAAACATCAACAGCAAAACATAAAATAATTTGGAAATACATGGCATAAAACCCCCAGCTGTTAATGTGCTACACTGCATCCCTAGATTGCAATTATCTCTATTTTTTATTTGACATTACAATACTTATGCTAAAATTAGCTAAAACTATATATTCTTTCAAAACAACACAGCAACATTCCTTATTTTTTGACCTACTCTGCACTCAGATGCTTGTAGCTTAGCCAACCCTCTGCAGCTGCTTCGACTCCATGCCAATGCCTCCGCTTCCTCAGCCCTTCTGTGCTTAGGAACAAATCTCTAGAGACCTAAAGAGTTCTGCACAAACAATACTGTATCCTCCAACTGTTGCTAATTACAAAACCCATCTTTGCTTCTTTTGTCTATGTTGAAGGACAGTGAACATGTACTTTGGGCTTCATTTTTAGTTGATGAAATAATATTTTATTTTCTCTCAAAAAAGATCAACCCAAGAGAGCCCCATTGCAGCAGAGGTCAGAAACAGTTCAATGGATAAGACAGGAGACCAGGAATCGGTACAATTGTCTTCCTGGATCAGTCAGAAATCTGTTGTGTGACCTTAAGCAAAGGCAATTCACCTCTTTTTTTTATCCCTCTGCTTTTTTGGCCTGTACACCTATCCAGGACACAATCAAGACAGAGTAATTATATGCCAAACTCTTTATGGCTATAAAAATCCCTCCCCCTCCACTCCCAGTTATTTATTTTTAATGAGGGTTTTTTTGCTGCCAATGAACACTGATGACGGTCTTGGGCTCTACTGTACAAAAACACTGTCTAAGCAGCAAGCAAATCAGCTGGAATCTCTAGGCAATACTGAAACACTAATAATTACTAACAGGACACACAGCTTGGCTTACACAATACAATAAGAAAAAATGGAGAAAGGCTTAAAATAGTAACTCCCTACTATGCTGATAATTAGTTATGTCTCATTAAAAAAATACTACTGTTACCAAAAAAATTAAGAAAATATACAGAATCAGAAGTGTTTTAATCTCTCCTAAAGAGACTGGGTGTTTGTCCTTTATACATTGAAATCTTGTTTCATAAAATTATACCATTCAGGCTTAGACAAGAACTTAACTGGTTTTCAAAACCATTTAATGGGAACCTGATGCTGACAGATGTTAGCAATAGCTTCTTCCCAAATATATTCAGCACATCTGTCAACTTTTTAGACAATAGATCTGAGGAAATGACTTCAAAGTTCTGGGGAAAAAAGTTTCTTGAGATACCCAAATTCTCCTTGTTTCTGTAAAGGGAATCACATTGCGAAACCTGAATTTTCCAATAAAGCATCTTCATTAAAAGACCTAGACTTTCTGCATTACAGTATCCGAGCCTTGAAGCAATCAGGTATTAACTGTTTACCACTGTGAGGTGTAACAGTAGCCCGTACAGACCAAAGTCATTTCCTCCATCAGCACGCTGAGTGAGTAACTTTTTGTTGACAGTGCCAACTGAAGCTTCTCTTCCTCTCAGCCAGGCCAGTCATTTCCACCCCACCCCAACAAGTGTTCCAGAGAATGAGGAAACAGACCAGACTGATGCCCTCCCCAGGAAAAAAATGAAGGGCAGAAAACGTGGTAGAGTGAGAAGTGAGATGGCTGTTTGGTTGTTTTTGAAATTGTTAGTTTTCATTGTTTAGATTTGTCTGGTTCCTATTCTAGATTGTTAATAAATAATTGATCACCATCCTTCAAAGATCTGAAATAATTTTCAGTTAAACTGTAAACACAGCTACAACATAGAAAAACACTGAAATATTTTTAGGGAAAAATCAGACAACTCCATTTAATCTGAGGCACATCATAGGACTGACTCCAGTCTGACAATATAGTAAGTACTGTGCAGTAACATTGTAAATTATATCTCCATAAACACTGAACCTGCAGAAAATTCAAATAATCTAATTTAAAGCTTTAAAGGAAAGCAACAGACATTTACAGATACTGTGAATAGGTGTTAGTAAGCAATTCTTTAATCAGTCATCTCAAGTAACAATCCCAAGCACCTAAAAATACCTAGCCCTTTGAACATTTTACTCTTGAACTCCACTGAACTTTACAGACAAGACTTTTTCAAACAGGAACCTCAATTGCACTCAGTCGCTTCAAAACGTAGTTATTTAAGTTAAAATAGGCTGGGTCATCTGCAGAGATGTGAACTACATTTACAAAGCAAACTGTACCATTACCATCATAACAATGGCAAGGGAAGTTTCACTTTGCTCCTTACTTTCTTCTGTTGTTGATTTTATTACACAGCAGTCCTCTGATTCCTAGATAGTGAAAAAAAATGTCTGTGTTATATGGGAGTTGCTGCTACTTAATATAAAATTTGTTTACTCTGCAATTTTCCTCATGTCAAGCAAAAATTTTTCCTGCAAGACGAGTTGAATTAGTAGAACGGAAATCTTCTTGGGACAGAATGACTGTAAAATTGTTGGAATTGATACATAGTCTCCATATTACAGTGTATCATTATTGCTAATACTTTAATAAGTAGGTGATTTCTGGACCTAAGCAAATTATAAAATAATTCTATGATTCCATGAGTAAAAAATTCCCTACATGGTCCCTTTATTTTTTGCTGTATTTCTTTAAATCTCGAACAGGCACCTTCTATTTGCAAGAACAGCACATCTCAAAGTCAGTCTCCCTGGCATTTACTATGAGAAATCTTTACTTAAGGAAGTGGACAAATCTGCATTTGTTCCCAATGCCTGTATGAGCTGATTAAATCAACTCCAGCAAACGCAGAATGAATCACATGATCCTACCTTCACTGTCATCTTTAAAATTACACAAACACCTCTGAATTAGAAAAGAATTAACACTGCAGCACTGGACGGGGACTACAAATGGAGCAAGAAGTGAAGCTTACATCTGAGCTGGGAGGCACCAAAATGCCCTTCCCCCAAACTAATTTTTGGATAATCACTTTCCTTAGTTCACAGCCCTTTTCCTGAGAATGGCTCAATCCCCGTCGCCAGTGTCAAAGAGTCCAGAGCATTGCCTTTCTACCTCCCGTCTGCATCAGTCATGAGACATGGATGGATGGATGGATGGCAGCTGTAACAACAGTGCCTTGTGCTCATGGTAAAATGAATCTTTTCTAAAAGAGCAACAATACAGCTGTCCAGGGAAGCATCCTGATAATCAATTTGTACAGATAAAAATGTAAACAATTTTTTTTCTTCCTAGTTAGGCAACAAGCGCACCTCAGCACCTGACAAATACTTCAGTGCTTCAGCACTGCAGAGACTCCAGCCAGGGGACCATTCCCTCTGCTCAAAAGAGGAAACAACTACAGAGACTACTACACCTTAGAGGCCCTTTATACAGGAGGATGTCGTTAACTCAGCAGTTTTAATGATCTCAGTCTGGCAGGAAACAGCTATATCCCACAGCATTATAAACCTATAATGAAGAGAGTGAAATCATTTTTGGAGGGAAGGCATTTTCAATGCAGCACTGAAAGCTTCGTTTTTGTTCCTCTCAGCACTGATTCCTTCTCCAACAAAAGCAAATTCTGAGTGACAGAAAAGTACATTTCCCTCTGCCCTGCAGCTCCCTCTGTGACTGTGCAATCAATGGCAAAGTCTGAAATGGGGGGGGAAGACAGTGCAGTGAATGATGAATGCCATACTAAAACGTATGTCCTTGTATGGCCTCAAGCTTCAAAACAAGATCCCTGAAGAAATGCAGACATTCAAGAGACAGGCAATCCTCTGTTACCAAGAGTAATTTCTTTCTTTTAAGTAACCTTGACAACTATATGCACACCACTACTACCGTTTTATTAAGGGACATGATATTGAGTAAACTGGTTACCCACAAAGAAAATGACCAGCAAGTGCCATCTTCTTGATAAAGTGTACAAAAATATGCTTCATTACAAAAACATATATTCAGATTATGGCTTTTATATGTTACAGAGGTGACACAGACTAGTTTTATAAATTATTTCAACTTCAGTAACAATTCTTCTGGAACAGAATGGAAAGACACTTAACTGCACTTTGGCTTTTAATCAGATCTCATCTGCACTCGGGGTTGCATCATCTTAATTAAAGGCATGATTTTAAACAAGTTGAAACGCCTTTATACCCCATAGGTAAATCACTCAATCCACTTCAGGCTAATTTATGTGTAATTCTGCAGACCAAAGCAAAAATGTCAGAGCGCACCATTAGATACAAAATATGGAAACTCCCTGTGTGTACAAGCTTAAACTTCTTTTTGCATGAAGTCAGTACCCTCTAAGATTTTGTATCCTTGGACTCCAAGAGAGCCATAGTGGAGTTATGGGTTCTGCACCCATGCAAAGCTGGGGACAGAGACACAACAGAGCATTAAAGAATCCTCCAGCTACAAGGACGAAAGAGAGAGGGTCTGATATTTTGTGGGAGCTGTATTCACTGCAGTAACTCATGCTAGAACTGAACCTGAACTGGTTCTTTCAGAAGACATTCAAGAGCAACAACAGACATTTGTACTTGAATATATGGAGACTAGAAGAAATAATGTGGAAAATTAGCAACACTGGTTCAGGACATTAAATTCAGCCTGTTAAATAGACTACAGAAAAAGACAGTGAAATATCCACATCAAAGCTGAAGGGTAGATGGTATTCAGGAAAATAAAAGTAAAGTCAGTTAGATACTGAAGTGCATCAGTAACATCTTGCCAATTAGAATTACAGATTCCTTGGATAAAGGAGCTTTGGTCAGAGTCATCTAAGGAAATGATAGTTGAAAAATGTTATATTTACAATAGTATTAAGGGTTTGCAATAATTGGGCTGAGAAATGAATAAAGATCAATGGAGCAAAAGTTTCATCATCTTGGAAAGGCCATCTTCACAAACAGACAAAAAAAAAAAAACCCAAACACAAAATTTGAATCAGGAAAAGAAGTGTACATTGATGCCATACAGAGATCAAAGATAACATAAGGTGAGCATCCAGATGTTTTGCCTCTGTTTCTAAGAAACAGCAGATCAGCAAAAATAGAGGCAAGGACAGGAAGGTAATAAGATGGAGTGAAGAGAAATGCAAACGCCCATAACTGATGTGAAGAAACCCAGAGAGCATGCTATGCTCACTGTGGGGATGATAATCCAGAAAACCAAAACAAGCAGCACATGAAAATTAAGAAGGAGGATTTTTTTAAAATAACACAATGAAAACAGCTATATGTTACCAAGTGACTAACAAGCAGCAAATAACTGCATTTGTGAAAACAATTCACCAAAATGTAGAACTCTGAGCTTTCAAATGCATTTTTAAAGAAAGAACTGAAGAAACAGGGAGTAAACAAAGATAAACTACTAAGTTTATCCACTATTTCCATCCAGTCTATCTGGATTTCAGTTAAAAAAAAAAAATTGAAAATGGGACTTGAGCTTATTTGAATTCTTTACTTTTCATATTAAGTGTTTCCTTTAACACAGTTCTATATTTATTCTACTTAGTTGAAAGGGATTTGCACTAGAGTCTGACGATAATTAAACCTCAGAATGGTATTATGTATGACTTTGAAACCAGAAAAGGTTTTATCTATCCAACTGAGAAATCCTATCATATTATTTCAGTCATGGGCTCACCCAATTTTAGCACCTGGAATGGCTAATATGCAGCTTCTAAAAAGTGAATCTTTTTCCTCAGGAGACATGAAGTATCTTTTCAAAAATGCAGCCCATTTTCTAAAATCTGGAGAAAGAAGATCCCGAAGCTGTAACTCTGGTTATAACAAACACTGATTATAACGGAACCAGAACTGAATGTAGATATAAACTGACAAAAACACTTCAGTTACTTTTGGTACATTTCAGTGTCCTGTGTCTGTGTTTGTTTTCAGGTGTGTGTGTTTGCCAGGGTGTGTAACTGTTTACATCTCTGAACAAGCATAATAACGTGGTCATACACTACTCTGGAAAGAATGGTGGGTTTGTCATTATTTAACAGAAAAGTGCTATTCATGACATTTGAAAATAGCTGAGAGTTCATGATGTTCAGCTACAGAGATATCAAAATGCAAATGAAGTATTTGAGGAAGTTGAAAGAAGGAATACATCCCTCTTATTTCAAATAACCCAGTAAATAAAAACAGTGTTTTCCTTCTTTGCCAAGAGATAGCTGGACCATTCAGCTGACACCTAACAAAAAATAAGCTACTTGTCTTTGAAAGGACCTTTCTATTAAGGACGTCATAAATGCTGAGGTTAAATTGACATCAACAATACTATTAAAGTAACTGCTGGTTTTAACATTCCTTCATGAATACAACAGCAGGCTTATAAACTGCAGAAATTCAAAAAGCAAGGCTACAAGCAAAGGCGCTCTTATTTCTACCCACAAGATTTTAAATATTCAGATGCTCAGTAATGCAGCAGTAGATACAGAACAAGGACTTAGAGCTGAAACAAAGACAGACAAATACTCCAAACAGCACCAGCTAGTGCATAATGCACCCAACAGCAATGGAACAATGAAAGTCGCATCTCCCACCATTATCCTTTCCACATATACTCATCAGCTGAGGTCAACTAATGATAATTAAGTAAATGTGCAAAATCAATTACAGTGAAGTGACACACATATTCTCCGGGATTCCTTCACCATTAAAACTACCAAAAAAAAAAAAAAAAAATTCCCACTCCTTGTCCTGTTCAGGTTTACAGTTCACGTTGCCTAGTTCTAGATCCCACACCCTTTGCAAAGACTTGTACAGTATCCCAGTCTTATTCTGCTCAAGTGAGACAAAAATCTCTGCCTCACCTACATCATAACAGGAACTCACCACAGCAGAATGACCCGTTAAAATTAAAAGACAAATTTTACTTGATAGAGAATAGAATGAGCATGAGAAATTTCTGAAGAGCATAATCCATTAGCTTTGCCAACACTATCAGATGTTAATCATAGTTGCTTTTGCAATTCCATTTTTCTATGCACTAGTCAAAAAGCCAATGTGAAGTACTGACCCTCTATTTGACAGTTTGCTTCAATGATTTTGTCTCAATTTAGTACACTTGCGAAAAGCAGATTACTGATCTTAGATTACTGGTACTCTAAAGAACCCTAATTTATTAAAAGAACTGCTGTGAAGCAAAGTCGATTTAAAAAGACACAGAAATGAGCATCACTGGAAACAGCTGCTTACATCTAATCTTATGCAGAAGAATAGAAAGATTAACATATTTTCTCAGATTACTAAGTGATTCATAGTATATATGCATAATATAAACTAAGCCATAAACAATATAAACTAAGGCATACACGATAATAAACCAAGCTATCAACTAGAGAAAGTGGTGGATCCTGTAAATCACTCCAAACCCAACAATTATGTAAGTCAGTATCTCTGATGTATAGTAAATAAAGTGAGGTAGGAAAAAGTGTGAACTTGATTACAGTTTTTTAGATTTACACTTTTTTGCTAAAAGATAAAAATATACTCTTGCTGAACTCCTGAAAACCTAGAAAAAAAAAATTACTATTAAATAGAAATCTTCTTAATAATGATTAACTTTATAAAAATAGTAATATTCTGTCTGTAAGGAACATTCAATAACAATATTAAAGAACCAACCTCATCTAAATTGTTTATAGGAAACCAATACTAATCCCTAGATTAATGGAGGCACATGATTAAAAGAAAAAAAAAAAAGAAGGATCAACCAGGAGCAAGACAGGAAATTATGTTAACATTTTGTACTGAAAGCTTCACATGAAAGGATTTCTGCAGCTTGTTAGAAACTCATTCAGAGGATTTGAAAGTTACAATAAGCATATTGATAAGGTATTATGCAAAATTTGAAGTCTAAAAAGTCCACTCCAGTAAAAAGAATTTTAAGTCACTGAAATATGCAGGTGGAAAGATACACATTTAAAAGGTGAGGTCTAAAATCTCTCCTGGAAGGAGAGACTAGCAACATGGCTTTGAAACAGGCAAATGAGAACTTGCATGTAGGGTGTATTTAGAAAATGACTGCTCTGTAGTACAAAAAAGCACAGAGATGTATGCAGGTCTGTTACAAAGGTAAGACTCCATGTGATGGAAGGAATCATTTGGTCCTGCTCTGCCCACACACCCTGCAGCTATACGGTCTCTCTGCTTACCCCACATGAGCACTCCCTAGGAGCCTGTGCAGCTCCCTCACCCAGCAAAGGGCTGGGGAAGGGCACTTTCTGTTGCATTAGCAAACTGGAACAAATCAGGGACTAGATTCCAAAACCATTAGAACTGGAGCATGGGAGATAAAAATGCCATACCCACAGCTGTGGGTGTGGATTAGAAAGAAGATCTCTTCTGATAACAGTAAACTAGTACCAGGCAGCTATTGAAACTGATGCCTTACTCTTTCAAACCAGTATCTGCTATTTCCCCCAAACCTATTCTTTTGATAGCTATTTTCATACTCAGTCTTTGCCAAGGCTTTGCAAGGGGTTTTACAGCTACTCATTTTGATACTTTCTCACTGAGCATGAAATTCATCCCCAGCAGAAAGTCAATAAAAACCAAACAGCATTTAAGTTTGTTCTTTTTTTCTAGTACTGCATTTACTTGATGCTGTCTCACTTCTATTTGAAGAAATCTAGCTAGAAAAGCAGTCACTATTTTAAATCAGTAAGCCAATAATTAATCATTTCTCCTCAATATTTCATTTTGCTTCCTCAAAACCACTTCAGAATGTTATTTTTACTCATGGTATTGCTAGATACAACAACTAAGAGCTTAGAAAAAATGTTAATTATAAATAACACTAATTTCACTCTCAACACTACATTACACCATGCTACCATGAAAACAGTCAGAAAAGCTGCCAATCACATACCAGATACAGTAACAGTGTACACCAAATACAGCACAACACAATATCTTAACCTAAATATCACCCAACCTTGAAGAACTTCTTAGCTAGAGAAGCAATGAGCTTGGTCTTCTATTAAAGCTTCCAAAGGTGATGGCCAAGATTACAAGACTTCCAGCTGTGATTAGATACCTGAATTATGTATAAGAAATGATAAGCATCTTGACTGCTCTCCATAAAAGGCTAGCTGCCTAGGCAAAATAGGGAATGAAAACAGTTTTGCACTAAAACACCCCCCATGCAAACTATGACTATGAAACCACCTCAGAATCACAGAATCAAAGAATCACCAAGGTTGGAAAAGACCTTTAAGATCATCAATTCCAACCATTAACCGTACTCTACCAAGTCCACCACTAAGCCATATCCCCAAGCACCACGTCTATATGGCTTTTAAACACATCCAGGGATGGTGACACCACCACCTCCCTGGGCAGCCTGTTCCAACTCCTGACAACCCTTACAGTGAAAAATTTTTTCCTCATGTCCAGTTTAAACCTCCCCTGGTGCAGCTTGAAGTCATTCCCTCTTGTTCTCTTACTAGTTACTTGTGAGAAGAGACCAGTGCCTACCTCTCTGCAATGGCCTTTCAGGCAGCTGTAGAGAGTGATAGGGCCTCCCCTCAGCCCCAACAGACCCAGTTCCCTCAACCGCTCCTCATAAGACTTGTTCTCCAGACCCTTCACCAGCTTAGTTGCTCTTCTCTGGACCCACTCCAGCACCTCAATGTCTTTCTTGTATTGAGGTGCCAAAAACTGAACACAGTACTTGAGGTGTGGCCTCACCAACACGAATTACAGAGGGACAATCACCTCCCTGCTCCTGCTGACCAAGATATCTGTATCTGTGGTGGGCTGACCCTGGCTGGATGCCCAGTGCCCACCAAAGCTGCTCTCTCACTCCCCTCCTCAGTGAAACAGAGGAGAGAACATACAACAAGAGACAAGGAAAGATCACTGACCAACTACCATTGTGGGCAAAATGGACTTGACCTGGGGAAGTTAGTTTATTTTATTACCAATCAAATCAAAGCAGAGTAATAAGATAATAAAAACAAAACTTAAAACACCTGTCCCATCTTCTTGAGCTTAACTGCACTCCTGAATGCTCTAACTCCTCCCCGCAAGTGGCACAGGGCACAGAGAATGGGGGTTACAGTCAGTTCATCACACCTTGTTTCTGCTGCTCCTTCCTCCTCAAGAAGAGGACTCCATACACTCTTCCCTGGCTCTTGCATGGGGTCTTTCCCATGGAAGACAATTCTACATGAACTTCTCAAACCCGAGTCCTTCCCATGGACTGTAGTTCTTCATGAATTGCTCCAGCGTGAGTCCCTCCCATGGGGTTCGGTCCTTCAGGAATAAACTACTCCAGTTGGGTCCCCCACGGGGTCACAAGTCCTGTCAACAAACCTGCTCCAGCCTGGGCTCCTGAGAGGACCTCATGCCAGAGCAGGTGGATATCTGCTCCACCATTAACCTCCATGGGCTGCAGGGGAATAGCCTGCCTCACCATGGTCTTCACCAGAGGCTGCAGGGGAATCTCTGCTCTCGCACGTGGGGCATGTCCTTCCCCTCGTTCTTCACTGACCTTGGTGTCTGCAGAGCTGTTTCACTCACATACTCTTACTCCTCTCTTCTCTGGCTGCAGTTGTGCAGGGCTTTTTCCTTGTTCTCAAATACGTTATCATAGAGGTGATACCACCTTGGCCAGTGCTGGCTCTGTCTTGGAGTCAGCTGGCATTAGCTCTATCAGACATAGGGGAAGCTTCTAGAAGCTTCCCACAGAATCACAGAATTATCACGGTTGGAAAAAACCTCTAAGACCACCGTGTCCAGCCAACAACCCAAATTAAAAAAAAATCCCAACAAACCAAACACCTCACCATCCCACTGTCCTGAAGTGCCTCATCTACACAAACTCGAAGTTTTATTTCTGAGGAACAAATACAGATGACACAGGTATTAGCTATTCCAGGAGAATTTGAGAAATATGAAGAAAGAAAACCCAACAAACAAAAAGAGGTGATCAAAGCAAAGATTTGGTGCTAGTAATGACACAGTTGAGCTTTTTTTTTTTTTAAACCAACTATGTAAAATTAACCTAATTCTCTACAAGACCAAATCTGACAAAAATGCACTAAACAAAATGATATATGAAAAATCAATATAAAAATGTTATCAGAGCTAACAAACATCAGAAGTTGCATAAGTCTGAACATTAGTGGGAGTCCCTTATGACAAAGAGTGTTGTGCAGTTTAATTTCATACTATGGTAGCAAAGCTGGGATTCTCTTCTCTCCCAGACACCTGATAAAGAAAGCTCATTAGAAACTTTTCTGAAATTGCTTTCTCTCACCAGAACTAAATATTCCAAATCTGCAGTTTATTTTATATA